>CAJNJA010016065.1:4933-36943 GCA_905231915.1 Symbiodinium necroappetens | reverse complement strand
ATTTATGGGTTCACACAGAGGGACCGCCCGCCCCCGACAATTCCTTTTTTGCGGGGTAGGGGTCAGTGGGGAGGGGATTAAGAGGTGGGGAATAGAGGGAATCCGAATAGGAACCTCTGACCGCTTTGGCCGGGCCGAGGCGAATTTAAGGTCTATTACTAAATTTAGGGGTTTTCGAGTTTCTGGGAGGCGAAACCCCAAACGCCGAAACCCCTGAAAGCCTTTTCAAGGCTGGATCCTGTCTGCGCGTTGCTCCAAAAGCGTCTCCGTGGACCCTTGGGCGGCGAAGCTGCGCGCTGCGCGGAGGTCGCTTCGTTCTCCACGGGGTTTAGGGTTTAGAGTTTAGGGGGTTAGGGTTTAGGGGTTTAGGATTTAGGGTTTAGGAGTTAGGGGTTTAGGGTTTAGGTTTCAGGGCTGTAGGGTTTAGAGCTTAGGTTTTAGTGTATAGAGTTTAGGGTTTAGTGTTTCCAGGGCCTACAAAATATTTTATAGTGTTATGAACCAAAGGTTTCGGGGTTGTAGGATTTGAGGTTTCGCGGTTGAGGGTTTAGGGCTAGGGTTGGTTTATATAGGGCTCATAGGTTAAATGGGCGCGCGTGTAGCGTTCATCGGTGTTAGGGTTTAGGTAGTGATTCGGGATAACCATCTGTTCAGTTGAGTACGGAAGCCTTGCCATGAATGATTTTGAGACTTATGGCAATCCCCCTAAACCCTACACCATGTGTTTAGGGTTCAGGGGCTTTGCTTTGGGGTTGGAGCTGTAGGTTTCGGGTTTGGGATTCTGGGCTTCCAGGGTCTGGTCTTTGGGGCTTGGCAGGGATCCGGACGTTGTGTTCTGCGCCAAACCAGCGTGACCCGAAATCCGACCAGGTCCTACCATAGAAGCTTGGATGAGATGATTGCCAATAGTATTCCTGAGGATACATGATGATGATGTTATACTCATTACTATTATTACTATTCTTATTATTATTACTATTATAATTACTACTATTTTTTTATGACTACAGCATGCACCCCAACTCCCTATTCCAATTCTTCGGCCCCCAAAATTGCACGCCAAGCCCTGCAGGCTGCCTCTCATCTGCTGAAGATCAGCGGAGCAGAGGAGGCCAAGCTTCGACTGCGAGCTTGATGGTGGCAATATTATAGGGGCCGTATTCATCACCTATACTATTTGGGGGTTCCTGATTGTGATTAATTAATGTATAACATGTTATACCGCAAGACCCCTATTCTTCTTATTAAGGCCCCTCCGTTAATATTGGAGGGGTCGGAGGGAGTAACAAGCAATATAAGTTCCTAGAGGAATTTCCTGCATGCCTGGTTTGATTGGAACAAGACAATGTTGCCGATATCATGCAGGCAAATGAGCACAAACGCTGTGTATCCACAATGCCGACGCATAGTATTGCTGCATTTCTCCGATGCGATGGGCTTCTGTTGCTCGGTATTTAGGTCAGTCTCAGTTATTTTCAGTCATTGGTCATTGCCATCACCAATCCACAGTCATCATCATCATCATCCACGACTGTTCATTTTGGTGATGGCTGCGGCTGGTGCATGGTGACTACCGTAGCGACGATCGTTCTGCCTCGTGTTCGTCTTCGTCCCTGTAAAACCAAGCTCGAGCCTCCTTGCATAAACGTGTAACAGCTGGGTTTCTGACCATGGGTAGTTATAAGTGGGGTTATAAGTAGGGTAACTGTAATTATAACCCATACTAGGGGACTTATGACCCCATTTATGACTACCAATGAACCTCCAAGTAAGGGGTCTTGGAGGGATCCAAAGGGCTTATGATTTTGACTTGGAAGCTGCGAGAAAGACAGATCATAATTGAGGGCCTGCAAGGCCCGAAGATTTGTCTGCAATCCCATGCCGTGCAAAGTCTCTGAAACTCGACCGCTCCTAGAATCCCCAAACCCTAAGCCCTATACCAGAAGCTAGGCAACCCGAGCCCTATAACTTATGGAACCCCAATCACGTCAACGCACGCACCGCTCTCAACTTACTCATCCCTAAACCCCGAAACCCTAAAACCTCAAAGCCTAAACAGTTCGACTTAAACCCTTAGGCCCGTATAATTGTATTATAAAACCCCTTCAAGTCAAAAGAGCACTCTAATTGTTAAGGCCCCTAGAGAAAGACCCTTCTAGTAGCAGGTATACTGGCACACTAAGCCTTCAACAGTAACCCTTGAAAGTAATCATTATGGTAACTCTTAACATTTGTTGGTAGGATTTGTCGTAGTCCTTAAAAGCAATACCCTTGTAGCAACCCGTGGCAGTAACCCTGTTTGTCACCCGTGCAGTAACCCTGCTAGTAACCCTTTTAGTAAGCCCTTAGAAGTAGCCCGTTTAGTAACCTCTGTAGTAGTAACGTTAGTATCGCTTTTTCAGCATCTTTTCTGATAAATTGTTTCGGGTTCCGCCCAGCCTGCAGCAGGCCCCTAAACCCATGAGCCCTAAACGATGAACCCCCGACCCTAAACCCCTAAACCCTAGACCGTCATCCCTAAGCCCTGAACCCTCATGCCTAAACCCCTAAGCCCTAAACCCCCAGAAGTAGGTAAAATAATGGCCCAAAACCCATAAAAGAGCTATTATTCTACATACTTTTGGCGTCCAGGTAAGCCCTAAACCCTGAACCCGAAATCCTAAACCCTAAACCCCTAAACCCTAAACCCTAACCCCAAAACCCTAAACCCTAACCCCAAAACCCTGAACCCGAAATCCTAAACCCAAACAGGCAGGGCTCCTGGGCGACCTACGAAACGCAGCTGAAGAAATGAGCTTGGGCGATTCAAAACGTGGTGAAGCGGCTTAGGGTTTAGGGTTTTGGGTTTAGTCCAGGGTTTAGGGATGTAGGACTAGAGCCGATAGCCTAAACCCTATTGGGATTCGAGCTTCGGGTTCAGAGCTTTACGGTTTCCGGAGGGTTGAGCATCTCGCGGAACTGTCGGGCTTAACTGCGCTTCTGGGTCTGTCGCAGCTATGGGTTTGGGATAAAGACCTGTGCAAGGGTGAGGGCATGGAGCTGAGATCTGAGAACTTCGGGAAATCGTGTCAAAAAGTGTTGTTGGTCGTAGTGTTGTAAGGTGTTGTACTTTTGACCTGTTAGGGTTTAGAAGATTCCTACGATCATACAAATGTGAACTTTTCTGGGCAATGCGTTAGGCTTGGGATTTAGGGTATTCTAAAGGGGCGCTCAAGAGCATGCTCTCATCCCCACGCAGGCATCAGTCAAGATCCAGAAAGAGGAGGATATGGATCCGGACAAGAAGGCCGGGGGTGTTTAGTCAACTGCAAAACTTGAATCTTGAACCCTTTAGCCAGGACCTAGGGTTTAGGGTTTAGGGTTTAGGGCACATACCTGCATGCACCCTTGCACCTGAAGGATTTCCCCACGTCTTGCCCAGGTCAATACGACCGACTTCCCTTTTCAGAGCCGCTCACAGATTACAAGCTTTTTCATAAAGCTCGAGCTCCTGAATCCCACACCCCTCACCCTAAAGCCTCCAAACTCCTCACGAGCAACAACCCCTGCACCGACAAGCTCCCCAAAGCCCCAACTCCCTAAATCACAAGAAAACCTCAGAACCCTAGCCCCCGGACCCATACAACACGCTTTTCGGAAGCCTTTTCGTAGCACTAACAAAAGCAAGCCATAAATCCCTAATGTAGAGGCCGGGATAGTTACCAATATTCTGTCTTGGGAGCTCCTACTTGTATTTCTGAGGAAAAAACCCGAAACCCGATTCAAATTATTAAGTCCCCCTTATTACACCCGAAACCCCGAAACCCCGAAACCATCCAAAACCCCTAAACCCCCAAATCCAAAAACCCTGAAAACCCTTATATCCCTTAACCCGAAACCCTAAACCATCCAACACCCTGAAAACCCTTGTACCCCTAAGCCCTAAACCCTATACCAGCCTCAAGGAGCGATGGGTGGACCTCATTGGCAATCCAAGACAGCGACGCATGGCGCTAGAGAGGGTGCGGTGGCCCGTGCTTGTAGGGGTTTAGGGTTTAGGGTTTAGGGGTTTAGGTTTATATTATTAGAATACTGGAGGGTCGTAGGGGCACGGTTCTGAAGGTTTAGGGTTGAAGGGCCCTAATAAAGCCCTGTTCCAAAAATACTTCCCCCTATATTCAGTAGTCGATACCCCTACATCCCTTATGTAATCCTGGATCGAACCCGTATAAATCCCTAGGAGGAAACCTCTTGAGGAACCTTTTTCGAACGTTTAAGGCCCATATGTTACAACTCTTTAAAAACCACCTATCAAACCCTAGAAACCCCTTTCAAGAAGTTGTACTCTATATAGTCAGACCCTTGGACTACATTAGGCGTCGGCCGCCCGGAGCTGGCGCAGAGCTAAACGCTTTCGGTTTCGGGCTTCGGGTTCTAGGGTTCAGGGCTTTCGGGGCATATAGGGTTGTTTCGGGTGTAGTTGTTTTTCGGATATGATCGGCGTTGTAAGCATTTAAATGCTCTAATTAGAGGTTTTAGACAGGATTCAGGTGGGGGTCTGAAGATTGGTACTACTTAGTCTCGCTTTCAAGTCCCTGTATGGGCTATCCTCAAAACTCGGTCATATAGCTTAGAGATGTGTCATTTAGTCTAGGGAGGACATCCACATGTAGAAGATGAGCAAACCGCCTGTAACGCGGGGAACCCTGAACATCAGTGCGTCTGAATCCTATCGCCTTATTTCATAAGCCTTACAAATCCTGCCTTACGAATCCTACACCCCTAAATCCCTAAAACCCTGCACCCTACACCACTAAACCCTAAACCCTAAATACCCTGCACCCCTAAACCCTCAAACTCTACACCTCTCCGGTCTTCAACTTTTAGGGTTTTGGGTTAGGGTTTTGGGTTAGGGTTTAGGGTTTAGGGTTAGGGTTTTGGGTTTAGGGTTTTGGGTTAGGGTTTTGGGTTAGAGTGTTTGGTTTGGGGTTCAGGGTTTAGGGTTTGGCCTGGCCGAGATAGGATTTGAGGTTTCGGGAGTTGAGCTCGGCACCGGCTTTTTCTTGCAAGCAGACTATAGCCATGTCATGTCAATGTAGTCTGAGGAACCTTGAAAACCCACATCTAACTGCAAAGGGCCCTAGAGTGCGGCTCTTGCTGAGGCTTAGGCTCAGGATTTAGGGTTCAGGGTTTAGGGACCGGGGACTAGGGGTTTAGGCTGCACCTTAACCCCTGCGGTCCCTGAAGCATTGATCTCCCGTCTTTCTCGTCCAGAGGCGCCTAGAAGTGCGATGGACTATGAGGAGGGTGAGGAGAGGAGGAAGAGGTTGCTTCTGATGAGCCAGATCAAGATCTTTACGAGGTGATGGGCTTGTCCCCACTACCGATGCCAATTACCGGGTGGGCCCTGTGATCAACTTTTGTCTTGTGTTGATCATATTGGGGTCCTCGACTCTAGACGTGCGGCTTCCAACTGTCCTAGACAGTGCATATTTTGCTGCTGCTGGTCTCACTCTCAAGCAAACTGTTGTTCAGATCGCCGCCAGTTTCCGCAATGTGATCGCGAAACAAGACTGTATTGAGGGTCTAGGTAGGGACGCGAAGAAGACGTCTTACAGTATGCATAACAAATCTTTTTAGGGACTTGTAATAAAGAAGTCATCAAAAGGGACGCTTAAAAAGGGTCGGCTATGTGGGGTTATTGTAGGGTTTAGCGTTGTAGTTGAGGGCACGGGGCTTTGTTCACGCCCTTGCAATCAGGGTTTCGGGCTAAGGCTGCTGCACTGTCCCTAATTCCTAGAACGCTGAAGCCTAAACCCAGAACCCTAAACCCGCAACCCTCGAAAACCCTAAACCTCTAAAGCCCAAAAGCCTAAAGCCCAAAAGCCTAAATCCTGTACCCCTCCTGTGCATCACGCACCAGATTCTCGATGTCGCCAACTATGTCCGCGACGAGGATGGAAAGGCCGGTTTAGTAGGGTCAGAATCTAAATTTCTGAATGCAGAACCAGAAACGAAGACTAACGAAGACTCACATGTGGACACGGTAGGCCCGAGTCTTTGTATGTCAAACGCAAATACTGGCGGCTTCGGCCGTGTGAACTCTGCTTCATGTTCGAAGTATGATTTTCGGTTTCAGGGCCCTTGGCATGCTGTTTGATCCAAAGACTTGACGCCTAACGCGCTTATGGTAGACAACCGGACATTCACGGTTTTGCGAACCTGAGTTTGTGTTCAAGAAATGTTCAAGCCACGGATGCATGCCCATGCCAGCTACCACAAAACCCAAGCCACAAGCGCCCAACCTACTTAACCCAGGCTCAAACCAGTCGCACCTGAGTCATAAACCCACAATGCGTCATCCTTTGACCTTTGATTCCCCTCGAAAGCCAACCCTCTGAAAGCCCAAACTTACCCCAAAAAGCCTTAAATAGTTCAACCCCGCAACCCTAAGCCCAAAGCAAAACAAAAACTCAAGCCGTAAACTCCTTCAACCCTAAACCCTAAACCCTAAACCAGCCCTTAAAGCCCCAAAAGGCCTGAAAGCCCCCAAGCGCAAGGTCTACAAGGACGGCGCCTCCGTTCCAGCCCCAGGCGCCGGGGAGGCACTGGTGTTGCAGATCCTCGGCTACGAAGAGTTTGTTTTTTTGGGGTGGTTTATAGGGCTCTTATAAGGGCTTATAGGGCTTATAGGGTTTAAAGGGGTTAGGGCTTGTCGAGTTTTGGGCATATCGGCTTGACAGGGTTTCTTTATACGTGTTGATGTTTGAAGGTCTGTTTAGGGTTTAGGGCTTCAGAGTCTTTCAGGTTTGTTTAGTTGTTTGCAGGGTTTGTAGGGCTTTGGTCTAGGCTGCTTATGTCCCGTATTGACACGTGGTTTAGGTGGTCGGGGTTCTTACGCCACCACCCTGTCGATGGTGAAAGTTCGAGATACAAGTTGCATCCGAGAACGGACTCAATGCAATGGAGAAGGGCTTGAAACTACAGCAGCAACATCAACTAAAGCGGATTTAGGTGAAAACAAGACTCTAAACGCTGCTCCCAAAGCTCAACTCTAAACTCCCTTCAAGATGCTGCAGTCAGTGCCTGTTGGGATGGGGCGGAGCCAGACGAGCAGCTAAGGATCAGCTGCAATGAGGCATGCCGGCAAGTGCTATTTGGGTTTCGGGACTTAGGGGTTCTCTGGCAGCCATTGTCATTGTATTTCTTTTTCTTGGTAAACCAATCTTCTTTCAATTGTAGGCTATATACATGTATCGGATACTAGCTTAAAGATTGGTTAGCCACGGAAAAGGAACTACAACGGAGGCAGTCTGTCTATCTATCTATCTCTCTCTCTGTCTATCTGTCTGTCTGTCTGTCTATCTGTCTACCTATCTATGTATCTATCCATCTATCTATCTATCTCTGTCTCTTTATCTCTCTCTATCTATCTTTCTCTATCTATCTATCTCGATCGATCTATCTATCGTAGGTAGGGCTCCAGTCAGAGTCGAGGGTGTAGGTTTCGAGTTTCGGAGTGGTGCAACCCTTCTGCAAACCAGAAATTTCCACGAAAGGGTGGGGGGAGGGGGTGGGGGGTTTAGGCTTTAAGCTTTAGGGTCTAGGGTTTAGGGTTTAGGGGGGGGCGTTCCTCATAGGTCCTATACATCTTCCAGCCGTGGAACAGAAAGGGTCGAGGGTCCAAAACCGAGTCTAGGCTCTCCAGAACCCTTAAGGCCCTCCTGGACCCCAAATAACCTACCTGTTTAGGGTTCCTTATCATAGTTTCTGGATTTTTTAGCTCCTTAAAAATGTAGGTTCTTTGGGGTTCAGGCTAAGCCCTAACAACAGATTGCACGCACCTCTGTGTGTAGAGAGCATGTTCTCTGCAATGGCAGAAGTCCAGCCGTGCCGAACCCGGGGGTTTTAAGGTTTAGGGATTCCGGGTTGGCCCTAAACCCTAAACCCTAAACCCCAAACCCTAAACCAAAAAATTCTGACCCAGCCCCAAACCTCGATCCTTCAGATCCGAAAGAAAGCCCAAGCGAGACTCTCCATTGTAGTTCCCTGGGGCAGAGCCTGCAGAGGAAAAGACTCCCTAAACCCTACCAACCCCTGAAAGACTAAAAACCCTAAATTCCTAGAACCCTAAAATTAAAACCCTGCAGCAGACAGCCATGGAGTCCCAAGCCTTACCCTTGGCGAGGGCCGGGAGGAATGCCACCACACCCCCTTGATGAGAGCGACCTGCAGCCCCACTTTAAAAGCGCCCCAGCTCTCTGTCTGTGGAGCGTCGTATTTCTGGGTGCAGAATGCGTGTGTCTCCATGATGATGTCTCAGGAGGCATGCCCGGCCCAATATCGCCTGACAGCTCCCACTACATTCATGTGCATCGCACTTACCAGGTCTATAGTATAGCATCCGAACCATACCCCGGTTAGCCAAGAAATAAGGGGAACTACAATGGAGACTATAGTACCCTAAACCCTAAACCCTGACTATAGGAAGACTCCTAAGCCCGGCACTCCGAAATTGGAAGTTCCTCTACGCTTGGCTTCTCCCCTCCCCCCCAGACGTAGTACGGGGGTCGGAATAGCTACTATAACAGTATTCATAACAGTATTTCCTTTGCTACTTCCCTTAGAGTCATATGATCATATGCCCCAAACACAAATTTGATTGTGAAGGCCCCTAAATCATTCATGAATCTACGCCCGTACCTCATCGTTGTGGTCGCATCTGACATGTGGAAGAGGTGGGACGTGTCCTGGGACGTGGCGGCGAGACCATTCGAAGACTGGAGGACTTGGGGGTGGGGGGGGACAATAATTCGAATGTCGGTTTAGGGTCTGGGGTTTGGGGTTTGGGAGTATGTTTGTGAAAGACTACAAGTGAATATGATTGCTAGTTATGTTTTTCTTGCTAGATATTTTTCTTACCTCTACACGATCATGCTGGTGGTCGTGAACATGGCGGTTGTAGTGAAGGCGGCGCACGTTTGCCTCTTATTCGCCATCAGCTCGAGCATAGGGCGCCTTGAGAATTTCCACGGGATCTCCCTAGACCCCCCAACGTAGTATTTTGTTTCTGAGTTGCGTCAGTTTCTTAGACAGCCTAACCATGAAATAGGTTGCCAGGTACTACATTCTAGGCTCCAGGTCGATCCATCGTTTGGGGATCCGGAGTTTGCTGGACTCAAGCACAGAGGGCTGGGGTGAGAATTGGGAATACTTGTACGTCTGGTCCATGAGGGTCTTCATTATACGGGTGATGTACTCTTTTGGAGGGCCGCAAGACAAAGGGAACCTAAGTGGCAGAAATTCTGTCTTTTGTTCTACAGGAACAGAACAGTTTCACAGTAAATGTTGCATAGCCGAATATTGTGCCGTGAGTGAAAGAATGAACGTACGAATGAATGCAGGAACCACTACTGACTGAACGAACGACTGACTTATTGGCTGTATCAATGACTTGCTTACGGATTGAACGAATCAACGAAGGAATGAATGAATGAATGAATGAATGAATGAATGAATGCATGAATGCATGAATGCATGATTGAATGACTGAATGATTGAATGAATGGTTGAGCGAAGGAAGGAAGGAAGGAATGCATGAATGAATGAATGAATAAGGGAATGAACACATGCGCCACCCAATTCCAGGATGAAGAGCCACAGACCCTAAACCGAAATTCAGGATGAGTCACGAGCTAGGTTGGAGATTGACAAGTCCGAGGCGCAACAACAGAGCCGGGGGGGATGGCTTCGGAGTTATGGGCATGGGGGGGCTGCGGGGGTTAAGTTTTAGGGTTTGAGGTTTAGGGTTTCGGGTTAGGGGTTTAGGCTTAGGGTCTAGGGTTCAAGATAATTTAAGGTTTAGGGCAGAGGTTGGAACTCGTAGTAGCTCCCTGATCGTGTGCCCCTGTGCGGCTGCACTGTCTGTTTCCTGAAGAAGTCCAGGCTTCAGAAACCGAAAGCATCGCTTCAGGGCTTAGGATTCTATAGGGTTTGGCATTTAAGATTTAGGATTCTGGGATTCTAGGGTTTGGGATTTAAGGTTTAGGATTCTGCGGTTTTATGGTTTGGGATTTTCAGGTTGAGGATTCAGGATTCTAGGGTTTAAGGCCCTCTCCAGGGGTTTAGGGTTTAGGGTGTACCTCGACCCCCCCCAATTCTACCCTAAATACCCCCGTAAACCCTAAACCCTAAGCCCTAAACCCTAAATACCCGCTACTACGAACCATGAGGGCTCTATGAAAGGGCACTTCGGGGCTCCGTTGGAGACTCTGGGGCTTCACCAGGCCTCTGCCTGTTCTTTGTAGTGGTTTAGGGTTTAGGGTTTAGGGTACTCAAACCCACGAAACAAGGAATGGCAAATTTAGGCTGTTATTCTTTGTGCTGGTTAGGCTTAGGGCTTAGGGTACTTAAACCATGAATGAATCAGGAAAGAGCAAATTTAGGCTGTTAAGTACAGTACTATGCCAACCATGAGCTCGTATGAGTGCTCGAGTTTGTGGGGATCCAAGTCCGGTGACTCGGGAGTGGAGCTGCCCCGCGTTGCCTTGAGGATGGGGTTTAGGGCTTAGGGTTTAGGTTTAAAATTTCGTGTTTAGGGTTTAGGGCTTTGGGTTTAGGTTAGGGTTTTGCGTTTAGAGTTTGCGGGTTGTTAGGCTTAGGGTTTAGGGTTGGGCTCAGGGTTGGGTGTAGGGGTCGAAGCATGTTCAGGGTTTGTCGTACCCGATGCCAGCAATGAGGACAGCTGTGACCATGGTGATATCCCTGTGAGGGGCAGAGAAAACTAGGGTTTAGGGTTTAGGGGTTTAGGGTGCTAGTTTTCATCATTTTTGTTATTGGCTCTATCGTTGCTGCATGTCTTGATGATGGCAACCTTGCTGTGCTGCGCCAATGGTTGCCCCACATCCGATATGACGCGGTTCAACTTGGGTTAGTTCTCGAAATCAGGGTCCCTTTTTAGGTCCCCAATATAGTACGGCACCCTTATAAGAAAGGACCCTAAAAGGGACCCTAATTTAGAGAACTACCCACTTGCAATTGCACGCTTACCACCGAGACCTCTCCCACTAAATCCTATATTCAGGCCTGAAGAAAATCACATCCGAAACCAAACCCACTAAGCCTAACCTATTCTAGCCCCTATATAAGCCCCTGAAGCCCTGAAGCCCCAATCCCCAGACCTGACAATCCCCAAAACCCGACCCCTAAACCCCAGAATTTCAACCTTTCGGTAAAACCTATAAAAACACTCTAAGCCCTAAACTAAACCTTCAACCCTACATCCTAAACCCGAAACCCAAGAAATTCCCATAAACCCTACAAGCACGACAAGCCCCAAAGACTTATGGACCTCAACCTTAAGCCTTAAACCCTCGACCCCAAACCCGGGAGCCTGCCTTGGCTGAGGGTAGACTCACGATCTCCGGCCGGCCAGAAGCCATTGAGCGGGCCAAGGAGCTAGTCCTCCAGGAGGTGGGCGCCTTCCTTCAAAGGTCTCCTTGAAGGGCGGCTTTATATAAGGGCTGGAAGCGTTTCTAAGATCTAGGATTGGCAGGGCTTTGGGTTTCCGGTGCAGGGGACGAGGGGTTTAGGGTTTGGGGTTTAGGGGTTTCGGGGTTCAGGTTTAGGATCAAGAATAGGTCCGAATAAGATCATGCTTGAACCTTGAATCCTTGGAAGCGCCCGGATTCTTGACGTCTTCAGGAAGATGGCGCTTTTGGTAGGGTCCATGTACCGGTGTAGTATATACTTGGGCGTTGCAGCACCTATACAGGAAGCCCTTTGAGGGCAAAGTCGAGGGCACAGGGATCCTTAAGGATCAAGATGCATATCCAAGACCTTTCTGTTAAAGGCAGGCACGAGGATGTCAAAGACCTGCTCTAAGATTCTACATTGAGGCCCACCGGTAGTTATCAGAGAGGTTTTTAAGAAGGGTAACGATGATTATAACCCAAATTTGGGGACTTGTAGCTTTACTTATAACTACCAAGTCATGGGCCCTAAACCCTCTAAGCCCTATAAACCCTAAACCCTAAACCTCCAAGTCATGGGTGTCTAATCAAGGAATGCAGGAGTCATGTTTTTTCGCAAAAGCTCCCTCTTCTACGATACCAGAGCCACTTAGTCAGGTTACTCCGGCCCTACACTAAGCCCTATGAACCCTATAATCCCTATAAGCCCCATAAACCCTAAACCCTAAACACGAAAAGCCCTAAACCCTATAAACCCTACTCGTATAAACCCTAAACCCTAAGCCCTAAACCCTCTAAACCCTCTAAACCCTATAAACCCTATAAACCCTATAAACCCTAAACCCTATGAGCCCGAAAACTTTGACTATCAACCTCCAGCCTCCAACCCCACACCCCCTTACTTGAAGCCCCTGAGCCCGTTAGGGTTTAGGGGTTTAGAGTTTGAAGTAGAGTGTTCAGGATTTGTGGATGAGGGTTCGGGGTTTAGGGTTCATGGGCTTTAGGGTTTCGGGTTGTTTGGGGTTTTGGTGTCTAGGGTGCTCGGGTACTGGATTGCCCCAAACGAAAACCAGGCTAATGCTTATGTGTGTTGTTTCGATTGTCGTAGTGGCAAGAAGCAGCAAGGAGTTACAAGGCCAAAAGTAACGTTGGCTAGTTATTGTAACACTGAAACCCCAAAGTTCTGGCGAGAGCCAGAAAATTTCCTCAAAAGACCCTGCTGCTAAGCTGTACATCATTTCTCCCCAAGCCCTCAACCCTACCCCAAAGCCCCAAACCCCAAAACTGGCCCAAAACCCAAGCCCTAAAACCCTAAACACAAAACCCCTAAACCCTCAACCCAAAACACCTAAACCCTAAACCCCCCAACCCTAAACCCCAAAAACCCTCAACCCAAAACACCTAAACCCTAAACCCCCCAACCCTAAACCCTTAAACCCCCCAACCCTAAACCCTTAAACCCCAAAAACCCTAAACCCCTAAACCCCCTAAACTCCTAAACCCCCTAAACCCCTAAATCCCCAAACCCCTAAACCCGCAAACTCCCCAAAGCCCCCACAGCCGCAAAGCCCCTGCGCCATGGAAAGGTCAGCCACTGCAAGCTCGCAGATGGGACCATCCTGAAAGATGAGAACCGACCTGTTCGGGCCCTTGGCCGGTTCTTTTTAGGGGTTTAGGGTTTGTAGGGGTTTTCGGTGTTTTAGGGGTTAGGGTTTAGGGCTTTAGGGGTTTTAGGGGTTTAGGGGTTTTAGGAGTTTAGGGCTTTAGGGGTTTAGGGCTGTAGGGGTTTAGGGTTTTCGGGGTATTTTAGGGGTTTTAGGGGTTTAGGGCTTTAGGGCTTTTAGGCGTTTTTGGGGGTTTGGGGGGTTTAGGGTTTTAGGGGGTTTAGGGGTTTTAGGGGTTTTAGGGGTTTAGGGGTTTAGGGTTTAGGGTTTTGAGTTTAGGGCTTTTCCCTCTCGCATGGCTGAGATCAATGCTCACAGGCGAGGCTTCCTTGGCGTACAAGAGACTCCTGCAGGGTGCCAAAGTGAAGATCCATGACGGCTCCAAATGGCAGAATGCTTAAAGCATCTGAGCACGTTGACCTCCGAAACACATTGCAGCAAAATGCCGACTTGACGGATTAGGAGACCCTAAACCCTACCTTACACCCCTAACCCCCTAAACCCTATATCCAGGTTTGGGGTTTTGGGTTTAGTTCCTTTAGGGGATCCTCTAGGGGTTTCTTTGGAAGGTCCTTTAGGGGATCCTTACAGGTTTCCTTTAGGGATCTGTTCAGAGATCCCTTTTCAAGCGGATCCTCTAGGGGATCAGGGTTCATGTCGGGGATCCGTGAAGGGTTCTACAGGGATTTAGGGATTCTAGGTCCCTTGGCCTTGACCTATGGAATCTTAAAGGGTTCTAGAAGGCTACGACATGGTTCCATATAGGTTCTGCGAGGGTTCTAGGAGGGTGCTATTATGGTCTTGGCCTTGGTTTTTTTTCTCTTGGAGGTTCATGGGTAGTTGTAAGTGGGGGTTACAAGTAGGGTTCCTCTAGGGGTTCTAAGGGTTTAGGGTTCAAGGTTTGGGGCTTAAACTCTAGTTCCAAGTGCGGTTGTAAGTCCCTTACATTCCCTGAAGATGGGTTACAATTTTAGTTACCCTACTTGTAACTCTACAGTACTTCTAACTACCCCTATGAGTTTGGGGTTTAGTGTACATTACATGGGGGCCTGAATAGTCTTGAAGAGGGGTTTGGGCGAGGGGTATAGTAGAACTACAAAGAGGAACGTAACTTCAGAGCTTGCTTCAGTTTCGAGCTCTTCGGGGCGTAGGTTTGGAGCTTGGGATTGAGCGTTCGAGGCTCAGTGTCTTGCATCTGTCAGCCTCCCCATAGGATCTCAACAAGTTTGAGTACGTAAATCCTGCTGCCCTCAATTTTAGATAGCTATAATCTAGATCTACATGGACCTGCATATCTTTCTCCCTCTGTCTCCCTGCCACTGTCTCCCTTTCTCTCTCTCTCTCTCTCTCTCTCTATCTCTCTCTCTCTCTCTCTCTCTCTTGCTATCTCTCTATCTCTCTGTCTCTCTCTCTCTCTATACATAAGCAAACATGAAATACATACATGTAAATATACAGATACACCCGGATATACTACTTAAAAGTACAGTATGATATACTTGCAACTCTATAATACATGATAGGTACAAAGCCTAGATTATCAAAAGCTCACATCAGCACGTTCCACACACCCGCTTTCAGAAGATGTGCTCGTTTCCTCAACTCGAAGTTGCCTAAACCCTACAGTCCCTAAACCCTGCAGTGTTGCAGTATCATCTCCTTGCCAGGCTGAGGCATCGGAAAGCAATTAGAGCTTCCAGCGACTATAATAAAGATAGCTGCATACTGGGGCGTAAGGTTAAGGTAGGATGGCATGTAATCCCGAATCGGGGCACTCAACCCACACCATGTGTGGGCAGGGCTCAGCGGCCATATGTATATATATATATACATACATACATACATACATACATACATACATACATAGATATGTATATATATATATACATACATACATACATACATACATACATACATACATACATACACGCTAAACCATAGACCCTAAACCGCTAACCCCAAGCCCAGAGGGTTTTACCTTGCAAAACTGGGCGTGCTTTGAGTTGACAGGGCATGTTGAGAAGCAGATTAAGGTTTGGGTTTCGGGGTTAGGGATTAGGGTTTTTAGGGCCCAGAGTTACAGTTTACGGTTTTTAACTGTTTGCGGTTTTAGGGTTTTTAGGGTTTTTAGGGTTTTCGGGTTTAGGGTTCAGGGATTCTGAGTCGTGGGTGACCGCATGATCGCTGAGATGGGGCCTGGTGGTGGGCCTCCGCTGCCAGGACGGTTTGTGGCAGAAGGGAGGTTCGAGGAAGACCCCTTAAAGGGGACCCTTCTTAACCCGACTTCTGGCTCTCTTAGAAGTGGCCTTATTGAGAGGGCCTATGTCCCCAAGGGTCCCCCATATAGTTCTTTCAAGGGTTTTGTGATCTTGGGTCTCGGGTGGCTTTGTGTTACGGAGTGCGGGAGGATGCATGAGGGAGACACCTTCTAGGTTCTGAACTTTGTGAGGTGTGCGATTACACAGAAGTGCTTGACCCGTGAAGAGCACTTGCAGGGCATCCAATTACGTCGTTCCATTCCTACCCTGGTGAGTAACAGGATTTCCTCAACCCGTGAGGGGGTGATCAAGAAGCCTAAACTCCTAAACCCTAAACCCTAATCCTAAACCCTAAAACCCGAAGCCTAAAACCCTAAGCCCTAGACTATGGAAGGGCGTAAACCAGAGCCAGGGCTCAGCCCTAAATCCTTGCACAGTGTCTTGCTGTATGTTTTGGGCCAGGACTCCTGAAAGCCTACAACGAATATGTGCGCTGTCCGTCTATCGCCTCGAACCTGCTGTAATGAATGCCCATCTTGGGCATCTGAGAGAGCAAACTCAAGGGTTCTGGGTTTGGGCATCAGGGCTTCTGCTAGCATGCGCAGGGGGGCCCCCATGGATGTGCGTGGCGATTGAAGAATGCTGCACGTGGAAGCTTTGGAGAACAACTCAATTACCGGTGCTCTTCCTGAACTGGAGGGCTTCTTATTGTATAGTAATGCACCCTAAAACACCCTAAACCCTAAACCCTACACCCCTAAACCCTATACCCCGAAACCCCGTGCCCCGAAACCCTGCTAAGGCTCCGGTATACTACCTGGATCCATCTTGTGTCTACCTGAACATTGCTGCTCGGCGGCTCCCTTTTGTATGCAGCTGTGAGGCGAGCTACCGGAAAGCATGGTTTAGGGTTTAGGGTTAAGGTCTTCTCCATTCAATGTGCACCGGATCCCTGCCTTCGAGCATGCCCGCGCGATCTGGCGGAGAAGGAGCCGAGAAGGGCACCTACGCCACCAATCTGGTCAAGGAGAGAGAGCGCCAGCAACACTCGGGGTTCAGGTGTTTTGTGTCAAGATCCGAAAGTGTTCGAGTACATGGCCTTTATATGGTAAGATCAGGGACGGCCGCGAACACGCACTGGTACCTGGTCCCGGCTGAGATCGGGTCCATGATCGAGGCCTGCCACAGGCGACCTCTACGATGCTGCCTCGAAGTTGACACTGTAGCTGGCGCCTCCAGAACCACACAGGCTTGATGTTGTGATGAAGGAAATTCGGTTGTTTGATCTTAACCCAAAAACATCTTATCACCAAATCCCAAACTAAGCATCCTCTAAGCAGAAAACTTAACCATATAGCCCAGACCCCAAACGCTTCAAGCGACTTATTACAAGATTCAACAAGGCCTACAGCCATAAAGCCCCTATGTAATCCCCATAGAGTCCTCATAGAGATTAGATCCCTACATAAGATCCCTAACACTCGAAACAACCCTAAACCCCTGAACCCTAATACCCGATCCCCTAAACCCCTAAACCCGTAGACTCGAGACCCTGTAAGCCCGAAACCAGTAAACCCCCAAACCCTGAACCCGAAACCCCAAACCCCCAAGCTCTTAAGCCCCTTAGCCCTTTGGGTAGTCGCAAGTGGAGTCATAAGTAGGATAACTATGAGAATTTCCCAGATTTGGGGCACTTGTAGTCCTAGTTAGAACTGCGCTCATTAAGCCCGAAACCTTGAACCCTAAACCCTTTGAGCCCCAAAGGAACCCCACTTATAACCACACTTACCGTGTACCCTAGCCCAATGCACGAAACACTCCGCACTCCAGGGAAGGACGGTTTCAAGCTCTGGGTCCTCGGCAAAGAGGCCTCATCTGTTTCTCTTTGTGGGGTTTTGGGGTTACGGTTTCGTTATTTTGTGTTTAGTGTTTTGAGTGTCCCTGAGCCCTAAACCCTAAAACCCTAAACCCTTAGTGTTCGGTTTTGTGTTTGGGGCTCGGGCTTTAGAGATTCGGGTTTGGAGTTCTTGGTTTAGGGTTTTTATTTCAATTTATTTCCCCATTTTGGATTGTGTAAAGTCAACCCTGAACCCTTTTCCGTAACTTTAGTCCCTACACCCTAAACCCTAGGAACCCTTTACCGTAACTTTAGTCCCTAAACCCTAAACTGGCCCTAAACCCTAGGAGCCCTTTACCGTAACTTTAGTCCCTAAACCTTAAACCCTGGGTTCCTTTTTGGGGGCTGTCTGCTAGAGTTAGGGTGTTAGGTTAACAGTCCAGGGATTCCTTTTGAGAAAGCAGCCTTCGAATCCGGGTTTAGGGTTTAGGGTTTAGGGGTTTAGGGTTTGGTGTTTAGGGTTTAAGGGTGTAGGGTTTAGGGTTGAGAGATTAGGGCTCGAGGTTTTGCAAACGGGCCCAGAGTTCTTCCACCCTAACTCAAGCACTACAAGCCCTCCTGAAACCCTAAGGCGGCCGCTACTTAACACCCGAACACCCAAACTAACTCCCCTAACCCTAGACCCTGAACTCTACAACCTCAAACCCCGGACCCTTAAACCCTTAGAACCGTAGACCCTTATAGATCCCTACGAAATTAATGTGCCTCCTGAAGGGAACCCACACCCCAAGGGTCCATGTGCCCAAATCACTTGGGTCCCAAAGTACCTATACTTATATAGGGACTACTTTAGGGCCAACGTATATACTATTTGGGCACATGGACGCTTATAGATAACTCCGAAACTTTCAGGCTGGGAAAGTCATCGGCCGAGGAGGTGAAACTGTGCGGGAGATCATGCAGCGAACCGGTGCGGAGATCCAGGCAAGCTTTATAGTTTCAGGGTCAGTTTTTTTTTTTTTGTTGGGGCGGGGGTCCTATACAGATCCCTTCAGGGATCATCACCCGCTGAACCAAGCCAATACTTGTGCAGAGCCTCCCTAAACCCTCACCCCCTTCAAACTCTTCGAGCATAGAAGCCTGAAGAACTATCCTTAAGGGCCCATGTTGGTATATGCTTGGGCCCTAAAGTACCTATATAGGGACTACTGAAGGGCCAAAGTTTACACTATTTGGGCACATGGACCCAATCATGAAGGCCCCTATAGCTGATTCAAATATTCGAAGCTCCAGGATGCCACTTCACAAGGACGCCTGTCGTAGAATCGCATTGGGCAGCTCACCTTCAGGGTTTAGGGCTTCAGGCTTTTGGAGCTCAGGCGCTTTCATGGTCGCTTTCGGATTTATCTTGGGTTCGGTGTTTGTTGACTTAGGGGTTAGGGATTTAGGGTTTGGGGTTTAGGGTTTAGGGTTTAGGGGCTTTGGATATGGAGGTGTGTGGCGCCGGGGGGTTTCGTGCTCAATTAAGAGGGGGTGACAGACGCAGTCAGCATCTTTTTGGGTTGAACGCCTCGAGCTCTATGGCATCTTTCATGCGAGCGAATCCCCTGCCAACAGGAAGGTCTTTGCGGCCTTTATTCATCCCACTGTGAATGTCAGTATTTAGGGGTGGATTCGTCGCCGAGAAAATGGCCCCTGCCGTCCAAGGACTGTTTCCGGAGGTCTCCCCACGTGGAAGCCGAGCACTCATCAGAGAGCCTAAGACCCCTTAAATGAGGACTATACCTTAAATCTTAATATCAAGGCCCCCTATAATTCAAGATATATTCCTTAATTAGGGGGGGTTTGGGCGTTTTGCGGTCATCCAGAGGTCATGAAGAAGTGGAAAGCCACAGGATTTCGGGCTGTGAGTTTAACAGCCTCGAAGCGCTTGACGGGGTTTTGCATTGCTTAAATTTTAGGGTGTAGCACTTAGGATACCCTACATAGCGCTGAGCCCTGATTGGGGTTGAGTATTCTGGATGAGTTTAGGGCTCAGGGCCGTGGGATCACTCGTGCCTTGCAGCTAGGCCTGCAGCTGTGAGGCTTTGGAGATGTTGTGGCGGTATGGATTCAGGGTTCGTTGTTTTTGTTGTTGGGGGCGGGGGACGAGGTTCGGAGGTTGAGCTAGAATAAAGCGACAGCAACAGGATTGAGTTTCGGATATCATGCTTTATTTGGAAGCCTAGACAACTAGTAACATTATTCCCCTGTTAAGACCTCCATAGTGGATGTTTAGATTGGCCGCGGTGTTGATAGCTTTTTCTGCAGAAGCCCACCAGAATCGACATCCGATGACCTGGAAACGGAACCCTATATGTTTGAGGTTCAGGGTTTAGGGCTTGGGGTTTAGAGTTAGGAGCCCTGCCACCCATTTCTCACAACATTTGCCCTAAACGAAACCCCCCAAAACCCTTATATAATTACTGTTGATGATACAAATCCTGCATTACCTTAAGGACCCTAAACTGTGGGAATTGTTGGTATGTTCCTTACTATGGGTAATGAAGGGTATATCTCATCAACCGTATGTCGGCCGCAGGTGGAACGCACGGAAAACAAAGATCAGGGCCACGCGGAGCGGCTCATCCAGGCCCGGGCGGAGCAGCTTCAAAGCGGAGTGTTCTGAGGGTTCAGGGTTTAGGGACTAGGGTTCAGGGTTTAGGGTCTAGGGTTCAGGGCTTAAGGTTTAGGGTTCATCATGGTGTCGATGTCAAGAGATGCGAAAGGGATGCTGCGATAGCCGGAGCATAGAGTTACATCTGTGTGTTCATGTCTTTCCTCAATATGGCCCTAATCACTCAGTGCTAGTCATAATCAGTCCATCAAGTTCACAGCTTGCTCAAACCCTAACCTGGACCAAGCTCTTGTATGTACTTATTTAGGCTCCTTCATGTATGCCCTAAACCCGGAACCCGAAGCTCCACCTCCTGTTTCCATGCAACTCTCTGGCTATAGGTAGTTCAGGTTTTCCAGTTTAGGGCAAGGCCGGCCACCGGGAAATTCAATTCCTAGACTTGGAGCTTGTGTCGGCTTGGGAGGCGCGGTGTGCTGCATATTGACGCCTGCAGGAATGGATGCTCCACTTTTGGGTGGCTCGAGCCGAGGCGCTTCGCTTCAAGCCCCAAAAACAGCAACTGGTGGCGAATCTCGATCGGCGTCGATCCTCGGAGGTGCGGCAGCTATGACTGCTTGCCGGTGCAATGGGCCGGTGCTGGCATTTTGCATCCGCAAACCTCCGTGTGCCAAAAAACCTGTACATTTTGTCGACTGCACTTGGAATCGTATGATTCGCCCCGAGTTTCGGGGTTTGGAGATTCATTCAATATGTTCACGCAGCCAAGTGTTCGTGGCAATGTATTTTTCGCAACTCAATGGTCTGCACTCAAACAGAGCAACACTGATGTGTGGAGTAGGAGGTTTTGGTGGATAAGCACTTGCCCCATTTATTAAACACCCCCCTAACAGTAAAAGCACTTTGGGGCCAATCCTCCCGAAATTATCCCTGCCCTTTAAAACCGATTCTGAATCAGGGGGAAGGTTTCGAGGCTCCAAATGAACCTTAGAGCACAGTCACTAAGAGCAAGAGCAGGAGTAAGAGCAAGAGCAGGAGTAAGGGCAGAGCAAAAGCGGGAGCAACAGCAAGAGCAGAAGCCAGAGCAAGGCAACAGCAATAGCAGGAGTAAGAGCAAGAGCAGGAGACGCAGCAGAAGCGGCGGCAACAGCCAGCGCCGGAGCAAGAGCCGGAGCAGGAGCAGGAGCACGACCCCTCCCAAGTGGCAGTGGAGACAAGGAGATACCCCCACACATTAAAAACACTTTCCGAGTTTCTATTTCCCCTAATATACGGGATTACTCAGACATCACACAATATAGAGGCCTGAAAAATTAGAACAGAGTTTTGGGGCGCATTACCCCCAAAATAGTATTTGTACTTCTTTAGGCCCCTACATTATGTTATTTTTTTGTGGGAGCGGCTCTGACAGCATGCGTGATCCAGAGGGTTGCAGTGCGCCTCGTTCAGAGTTCAGCGTTTGTTTCTCCAGCGCTGGCTGCACCCCCAAACCCTAGACCCCAAACCCTGCACCATCCTAATATAGGGGCCTAAGGAATTACCTATACTATTTTGGGGTTCCGCATTATGAATCAGTATAATGTACCGCAAAACCCTGCTCTAATTACGCTCCTCTACATTCGGGTTTAGGGTTTAGGGCCCTTCACCTGGACCCTTTCAAAACCCAAGGCGCCGGAGGGGTGGTTCAGGGTTTAGGGTTTAGAGGTTTAGGGTTTAGGGTCAACCCCAAAACCTGTGCCCCTTGGCCAGATATTTGGATCCAAGAGCCAGATCGATGAGGTGCGCAGAAAGCGGGAGGGTTCCCAGAGTATCGCAGGAATAATCAGTTAAGGGGCTTTGGATTCACTGGGTCCCAGATTGCCCGTTCTGTCCCGTCACTAAGGAATAGACCTTGAAATATCTAGGGTCTGAATGTTTTAGGGTTTTGTGTTTAGGGGATGTAAGGCCCATAAATTCCAGGATTATAACTTCGACTATCGGTCTGAAAGTTATGATTCAAGGTAAGTTCCTTAATTGAGGGATATTGGGCTCTCTGGGTTCTTCAAAGTTGGATCCAGCTCATGGGGTAGTAGGGATCATCGTGAAAACCCTAAACCCTAAACCCCAAACCTTGAACCCTTATAACCCCTAAACCCCTAAACCCTAAACCCCTGGACCTTAAACCCTAAACCCTAAACTCCTAGACCTTATAAACCCTAAACCCTAAAGCACTAGACCTCAAAGCCTAAACCCGAACCCTGCGCTCTGACATGGCAAGCCAAGGGTCCCTGGCCGGCAAACTCGGCAGGCTAAACCCGACGTCATGGAAGATCAATATATCTTTTTACTTTTACTCTAAGGCTCAACATTGCCCAAAAGCCTTCTCTAGTATGGTCTTTGGGGCCCAAGAGCCTTGAACGACGAGTCCTTAGAGCCTTTGGGTGAGGGTTAGGGTTTGAGGCTTAAGGCTCAGAGTTTAGGGTTTATCAGGGCTTAGGGTTTAGGGCTTAGGGGTTTAGGGTTTAGGGGCTTAGGGTCTAGGGTGTATGGCTGGAGACGGATGGAAGCCTCCCATCCTCTACGCACGAATCCTACGCTTGAAAGCACCCAAGAACTCAAAATTTGGCCCTATAGGCCTACAAAACCCCAAAACGAGACCCTACAAGCGGTCCCGGTCCTTCAATCGTGGTTCGCCACATCCTGAAAATTCTATCGTTGGTCTCTTGAGCCGCATGGTCAGCATGTTTTGTCTTTCCGCCAGTGGTGCGGAGTATTGCTTTTTTTTGCTAATCACAAAAATAGGTACACGAGAAAGACAGAATCACCAAATCACACCTTCTGAAAACCAGGTCGAAGACCTGATTTTGCATCTCTGGCCTCCCGGAATTAACTTGAGAAGTGCCAGCTCTGGTGCCAGCTCTGCACTTGATTGAAGCAACGAAGGCAGTCCGCTGGACAGGTAGGGCGAGTGCCAGCTAGCCTCAGGATCCTTATCCCATGCAGTGCACAACCTTTGACGAATGTACATGCACAGAGGTGCCTTAGATCCCCCCACCCAGGCCGTTGCAGACAGACCGCTACAAGCCTAGCCTGCTGCAGGCAAGATAAAGTTGATGGAAGAGCCACCCACACCAAACAAAATGCAGAATAAGCACTTGAAGGCTTATAGGGCCAAGGGCTTTGGGGTTGGGTTTGAGGGTGTATAGGGTTTACCTAAACCCTAAATCCTAAGCCCTTGGGGTTTGCTGCTGGAGATCTAACGTGAAGCTCACCGTGAGGCCTTTCCGATGATCATCAAGGATGTCACTTTTGCGCGAAGTGAGCCGATCGCCTTAGCAAATCAGAGGTTTGGAGTTCAGGGTGTAAGGTTTAATATTTTTGGGTTTAGGGTTTAGGGGTTTGGGGTTTGGGGCTTCGGGGGTTCAGGGTTGCGGCTGCAGGTTGTGGTTCGGGGTTCATCGGGAGGTTTCGCTTTCCGGCTGCACATGCGACAACTACTAGAGATGCTTGCCAGTCTTGTCAAAGGACAACTTGAACCCTAAACTCCCAACCCTAAACTCAGACATAACACAAGTACACCTGAAACTCAAGTCCCAAGCTCAAGCACCTTGGACCTTGAACCGTGCGGTGTGCAGGTCAGCGTAGCTTTGTCATCGTTGGGTAACGATCTGCATTTCTATATATAAGGTACATAAACTCAATGAAGAATATCAGTTTAGCTTTTAACATAATCCCAATCGAGAGCTCTATACCAGAGAGCCCAATACCATCTAAATAAGGAACATACTATAGGGGCCTAAATAATTACCTATACTATTGTGGGGGGTTCCTTGTCTTAACTATAGTATAATATACCCCACAAGCCCTATTTCAACTATGAAGGCCCTTACATTACCTTAAGCCATACCTCACTGCTATGGAACTTTGGCCAGTCTCTGCTTCGATTTCCGATATCGTGGCGTGAACACGTCAGCCAATGGCGAAGTATTTACAGGAGCCTCTGCAAGTTGCAGTAGCAGTGCGTTTACCGTTGAAGCGTTTAGGGCTCGGGGTTTTAACCCAAGACCGGCCCTCAAAATAGCCCGCATTCATATGTGTCAAAAAGCCTCGGGCCGTGAGCCCCTTGAAGCTTTCTCCATCGGCAAACCTCCAGTCATAAGCATGAATCCCGACCCCTTGACTCCTACGTAGCTCCTAAACCCTAATGTCCTAAACCATGAATCCTCTGCGACACTGCAGACCTTAAAACCCTAAAAATAATCAGTGTGTCTTATACATCGTTCTTTCAGCCCCTTAAACCCTACACCCTAAACATCCCTAAACCCTACACCCTAAACCCTAAACCCTGACCCTCACTGCCCTACCAGCCTTGCTTTGTTAAAGCCGAGGCTCGGCTTAGTAAAGGATCCGGCGATGACGCCCGAGGAGGCCATGGACGCCCTGAGGAGCTTCCAGTCCAGAGTCAGGGGTTTTGCTTTGTAGGTTGCGGTTTGGGGTTTAGGGTTTAAGGTTTGGGGTTTAGGGTTTAGGGTTTGGGGTTTAGGGTTTAAGGTCGAGGAGTTTAGGGTTTAGGGTTTTAGACTTTAGGGTTTAGGCTTTAGGGTTTACGGTTCCTTGAAGGGTTCTACAAAGGAGGCCTTTGCCCACGAGGGCTTGTAGGGTTCCTTAAAGGGTTCTACAAAGGGGCCTTTGCCGACGAGGGCTTATAGGGTTCCTTAATGGGTTCTATGAAGGGGTTTTGGGGGTCTTCGGGCTTTGTGCTATTTTTGGTGGCTCTAAGAGATTCTAGGGGTGTTGTGGGTCGTTTTTTATTTATAATAACCCGGCTTGAAGGATTTGGGTCGCAGGCTTTAGGGCGTATGTGGTTATAGGGAATGGAGATCTTGACGTCCGGGGTGCATAGCTAGTTCAGACGATCATCCGAGTCGCGAAAGCGAGCTGCTTGGGAGCTTGGCGAGATCTATTTTGCCAGCTCGTATTTGGGCCATGTCCAGATTAATGGACCTTGTGGATGTATTTCCCAACGACTCGCTGGGTCGGAGCGTGGCGGCACGATTTAGACACCTTCCTTGAGTCAGGCCCCGGGAGGTGAGGATCCGCTTGCCGCGAGATTGCCGGCGCGCAAAGTCTGGGAGATACGGTTGATGAACAAAATCCTGCATTACCCATCATAAGGAATATACCATAATTCCCATACTTTAGGGTCCTTAAGGTAATGCAGGATTTCTATCATCAACAGGAGTTCTGTAAGAGCCCACCTACCCAGACACTCCAAAAACCCCAAAAGCCCAGGTCCCAGTCCAAGAGACCCGAGCATGCCCCTCCTGTTTAGGGTTTAGGGTTTAGGGTTTAGGGTGGTATATAGAATCTTTAGAAGCCTGCATATAAGCCTGCATAGTAATGCTGTTTTTGGCGTAGGGTTTCCTGATCAGATGTATATCTATAGCTAGTAGTGCTGTTCCTGAGGTTTCCACATGCGAAGTATACTACAGTATACACCCAAACCCTTCGCCTGCTAGTTCTGCCATCCATAGGGTTTAACGGAAGTCTTATGGTTGAGGGCTTTGGCTTTAGGCTTTTCGGTTTAGGGTTTAGGGCTTGTAATCCTCATTCTCAAGCGTTGCCAAGTTGAGTCGCCTATGGAATGTTTCAACGCTTCGCTGTACCTAACCCGCACTCTAAGCCCTAAGGGCGCCCAATTAAGGAGGAACCTGCCCTAAACTAAAGGTAAAGCTAGCTGGGATGTCGCCCTGGAGCTTTAAACCCGAAAAGGAATTCCCAAACGCTGAACTGAAACCCCAATGCCTAAACCCGAAGCCGAGCACCAAAAGGTAGGCTGACCACCACGGACTCTCGTCGTGTTTAGGGTCTGGCGCTGCAATCCCGAAGCACAAAAAACACAAAGACTTGATCTTTGTTTCGGCAATTAACCCCCGAAAGCATTTCTTATTGCCTGAACAATGAATCCAAAGGCCTTATATGAACCATTTAATTTGCGCACTTAGCACCCCAAGACTAAAGCCTTAAACCCTAAAGCCCCACAACCCGCAGGACACTTAGCACCCCAAGACTCAAACCTGAAACCCTAAAACCCCACAACCCGCAGGACACTTAGCAACCCAAGACTAAAACACCCTCAAAACCACCACAACCCCGCAGGACACTTAGCACCCAGACTAAAAAATTAAACCCCTAAGATCCCACAAAACCGCAGGACGCGGGGTCCCGGGGGTCCGAGTGGATCCCTCCCTCCCTTTCCGTTTCCTGGAGGTGCTTGGACCGGAATCTACCTTTCCGAACCCTAAATAGTTAGTATACTATTATGGGTTTAGGGTTTAAGGTTTTGGGTTTAGGGTTTTGGGCTTTGGGTTAGTAATACATACTATAATTACTTGGGAATTGTCTTATTATTACTATACTACTGTACTATCTAAGATCGGTTTTCGCAAATTTTTAAACCTAAGAGCTTTCTCGTGTATAGTGTCGGCGTCTACCAGGGTTCGCGGTTACACTTTTTAACTAACCAGCGTGACGCTTTAAAGATTTGGATCCGGGCATGAGATTGAAAGATCGGTTTTCATTTTGCAAGCTGTGCTTGAGGATTGCAGGCAATTGCAGGGCGAGTGTTTGAAAGTGTGTCCCGGGAAAGTTGGGGTTTTTGGAATTCTTCAGGCCCAGGTGTGGATGTGGTGTTCAAGCGCCTCAACCCTAAAGACAGCATTCCAGAGTAGAATGCAGGGATTCGAAGGCCCGGCGGGTTGATCCAATAGCTTGGTCTTGCAGGCTCCGCTCAGTTCCAGTATTGCCACCCGTCGCTGTTGGTGTTCTCTCGGCGGCTTTTCGTCATCGTCGGCTGAGCCATCCCAGGATCCCACCTGCCTCTAGAATCTGCCTAAACCCTAAACCCTAAGCCGTAATCCCTTAACCCTAAACCCTAAACTAGTACCCGAATATGTAAGCACCTGGGCTCTTAGACCACTATTGCAATAACCCTGAGGGTCCATGTGCCCGCAGAGTATACGCTTATCCCTGAACAGGGGCCCTGTACTAAGAAGCAGCCAAATAGTCTGTATTATCTTATGCCCTAGTAGTAATGGGTTACTGGCTTACATATTCTATGGTCAGCAACTTACCATTCAGGCAACAAGAGCCCAAAGGCATAGATACCCGGACCCTCAGGTTGCTGTTCTAAGCCCGATTTCGTGCCTGCAAGCATGGAAACACATTCTCCCCGCGAGAGACTTGCCAGTAAACCCTGACTGCTGAGCTCTTTAACCCGAACTTTAGGCTTCGGGGGGTTTGGGGTTTTGAGGCTTTATAGGCTTTAGTGTTTTAGGCTTGGGGGTTTGGGGTATTTACTTCGTAGATTCAGGGCTCAGGTTTGCAAGGGAGTTCTGTACAGACTACTTGGCTCGTTCCCTCAACAGGGCGGCTAGCTCAACTCCATGGCAATCGCCCCAGTTTGTGCCCCCAAAATTCAACATAGCGCCGACGAGGTCCTCCACCGCCAGGTGCTCCACCGTTTTTCCCACCGATGCCAGGCAGCGATGGCCGGGAAGACCCAGGGTTCGAAATAGCCCGAAGTAGTCTGTTCATGTACTTGGAGCCTTAGGGAACCAAAGTATGTATGTATGTATATATATATAGATGATGGGTTTAGGGTTTAGGGTTTAGGGCATATATCAATGTTTGACCTGCTGTGCCCTGCAACGGTTTTGCACCGAATTCGGACGTTGCTGTGATGCTGGCATCCTTGCATCACTGCCGTGGCCACTACATCAGATTGCATCTGGTAGAAGTACATAACGATTGTCATCATCTTCGTAAGTACAAGCATCACCAACTGCATAAATCAACGGGCATGACCAAAAGCTGCGATGCCACACAGGCATGCCGCCGTCGGGAGCCGAGATCAGCATTTCAGGACTGTGATGCGTACGGTCTTCTGGCACATTCACAAATCTTTAGAACAGTAAGCTTGTACTGTGCTGGGCACCATCTGGACAACCTTGGCTGCTGAACTTTCGACTGTACAGCGTCTGGTCCTGGGACTTAATCATAATCCTAGACCGAATACCACTACCGCCTCCACCACCACCACCACGACAACGACGACGACGACTACTACTACTCCCGGTACTAATATCAATAACGTTTAATCGTAGCAATAGTAGCAAAACTAATTTTAACAATCATTGACAACAGTAATACTAGTCGTACCAACATCTATAGTTATGGTAATAGCATAAGCAATAGCACAAAGACAGTAAACTAATGAAAATAGAAACAGTTCAATGCTGACTAAGTCAGAGTAGTAATACGGATACTAAATAATAGCAGCAATTTGAAAATGATACAAGAAGAAGACTAATCGTATGATCAACCTTATCATAGTTACGCCTGCTCCTGCTGCTGCTGCTGCTGCCGCCTGTAGCCTCTCATGTTTTTTTGTAACCGCACCTCCGGCTGAGCAACTGCTCATGAAAGGCCCCCTAACCAAAACACACACCTGAACTGCCCTGGACCCTGACCCCTGACTACTACAGTCACTAAAGCCTCGGAAAGCTTTGCTCAGTCCCGGCGTGCCTCCTGGTGGCCCGCCACCGCCAGGGATGATGCCGATGCCGCCACTCGGATTCAGGGGTTTGCTCGCTCCGTTTTCTTGTTGGACCCTAGCAAGAATCAGAAACCCAAACCCGGAAACCCAAGCCCCGAAGCCCTGCACCCGAACCAACTCCCTGAAGGCCTGAAGCCGTTTCCGATCCCACTCAGGCCTGGCATGATGCCTCCGCTTCCCGGAATGCTGCATTCCCAGGTTTATGGGATTTAGGGTTGTCTAAGGTTTGCAGATTTAGGGTCTGGGGTTCAGGGGCTTTATTATAAGTGGGGCAACTACAGTGTTAGCCCATGTTAGGGGACTTAGAACCCTGCATAGAACTACCCATGAACCTCCAAGTAAGGCTTAGGGAGTCGCCGGGTCAGAGCATAGCGGATCTTCATCAACGGTTTGGGGTTTTGGGTGTCGGCGGAGAGGTCGTGGAGTTCCAGACTTGCGTGTTGTGAGGTTTGAAGGCCGGCTGTTGGGGGGGCATGGTAGGCCGTGTAAGCTACGGTGCAACTTCGCCACATTTCTACATACCTGTCAAGATATGATGTTGATATATTACTTGCAGGGAACTGCAAAGGAGGGGAGGCTATTTTCTATGCGCTGGGGATCCTTAGATTCTTGGCAGAGCTTCGGTCGTCATCGCCATCATCTCCACAGCACGAAAGCAGTTCACCCCTCATCTTCAGGTCGGTACTCGTGTCTCGCATCGTCGGGATGAGCTTCAGCACTACAGCTTACGGTTTAGGGTTTAGGGTGTCATCGCCACCATCAGCAGCAACTTTCGCTGTACAAGTGCTAAGTTAGTGGCTGTTGAGTGCATTCTTATTGGTAGCAATACACTTCTCAGCGAACTCTGGGCATCGGTTGAAGCTACAGGTCACCTGAATGCAGAGGCTCAAATGCGGGTGTTTAGATGAGGTTTTATGCATCTTTCGTCGATTCTGGGACACATCGATGTTTACTTCTAGCGAGCCGTTCAGCGGAAGCTGGGCCCTACAATAGGGTTGAGAAGGCACTAATACCAGCGTTCGATCAACTAGCTCCCTACCGCTTGCTTGTACTTAGTATTTGGCCGTATTTCCTGATGCTGTTGGTATCGGAGCCTTGATCATTACAATAGGGTTCCGCTGCGCTCTATCAACTGAAATTAGATATTATTTCCCAACAGCCTATCGTAATGATTAAACCCTAAAACGTAAATCATGTGTTCTCCTGGGAGCTCAAGGTTTCTGAGGGTTTCGATGTGTTCGTCTGTGTAGCATCAGTGCGAGTTGGGGCTGCATTTTCTCATAAGGACCCTTCTGGGGTAGGGAAGAGTGGGTAGGGGGCCTTAATACCTGTAACAAGGACCTAATAAGGCCTACTTAAGGAAGTATAGTCCCCTACCTCCCCCTTGCCCCGCTACGGGTCCCTATGATATACTGGACTTGAAGGTAATCTCATCTCAGTATGACATGTTTTGTGACCGGCGTTGAGAAACATAATCCGTCTCGGTTCCTGAACAGGAGCAGGAGAAACTTGACAGTTCCCACCCAACTTTTGTTCTACTATTGGGTTTAGGGTTAAGGGTTTAGGATTTAGGGGCAGTCTCTTGTGCAGCAGTTTGGGCTCAAACGGAACAGCTTCGATTCAGAACCATCTACTTTCACTGCATGCACGAGCCTTTGCGAAGCTTGTGCACTTGACGCGGGATTCCTAAGCATGCGCTCCTATGTTACTATGTTCTCAGGCAAGTTGCTTAGCAAAACGAGCTTGGTAGTCTGCTGCTGTTCCCACGATGCTGGAGTCTTGGCAGACACTTCAGTACTGTATCCGACCACCTTTGCAAAAGCCTAAGTCCCTACGTAGTAGTTCCTACGGCCCTAAATACTGCGCCTGTTCTTCGACTCCCTTGGCAAGCCCGGGACGCAACCATGTACATCCTCCTTCAATGCCACGGATGAAGTCCAAGCACCCTAAGCCCTAAGTCCAGGGAGGCTAAGTTTTTCTCAGCAGGGGCCTTTGGGGGCTGGCGTTGTAATTTCGTTTTAGCCAGGGTTATATCGCTTTAACCAGGGATATATATATATATTTATTTATTTATATATGAGCACTATAGTCACTATAGCATATTGGGGTTAGAGGGCCAGGGTTTCTTAGTCAGGTTCCTAGGTTACCAAGATATGAAAATGCAGCCTTCGGGCCCTAACCCTAATCCTGCCCTTACTTCTGGCGAGCAAGGCACGAAAGGGGCAGTCCGGAGCTGAAAGGCCTCGGACTTCCATAGGTTAGCCATGATAAGCAATTTACCATTATGCCCGAAATCGAACCCACTGCAAGAAGCGTCTTTGCTTGACCCTAAACCCTAAACCTAAGCAAATTACCATTATGCCCGACATAGAACCCCAATGTAAACACCTTCTTTACTAAACCCTAAACCCTAAACCCTAAACACCTCCTTTACTTCACCCTAAACCCTAAACACCTCCTTTGCTTAACCCTAAACCCTATACGTAGACCCTAAAGGGTCAGGAAGCTTAAGCAAGGAGCCCCTGCGCGCGGCCTTGCGGCCCTCCGTTCCGACTCTCTTTGGGGCCGTTCCAGGTCGGGGTTGCTACCTATAGTCTCCATTGTAGTTAGGGTTTAGGGTTTAGGGTTTAGGGGTCTCCATTTGGGGGTTTAGGGTATAAGTGGGCTTTAGGGTTTGGGGGTTTAGGGTATAAGTGGGCTTTAGGGTTTGAGGGTTTAGGGTATAGGTAGGCTTCAGGGTTTGAGGGTTTACCTGGAGTCTCCATTGTAGTTCCTTTTTGGGGGTTACCTTTTGGGATCCTTCATGTAGAATTGGTTAAACCAAAAAAAGGGGAGACTATAGGTAGGGTGTACCTAGACCCCAAAGAACCTACCTTTTTAAGGACTGATAGAAGGAAATCATAATAAGGAGCCTCAAAAAGGCAGGTTCTTCGGGGTTAAGGTAGGGTTTAGGGTTAGAAACCCTACTTCGAGGTTCATGGGTAGTGATCTGTGGAGCTTTAAGTAGGGTTCCTTTCAGGGTTCTATAGGGTTTAGGGTTGAGGGTAGATATCAGTAGAGTTATACGTCACGTTATATGAGTTATGAATATAGTTACTCAACTTATTTGCACTATTACTTACCCATGAACTTCCAAGTAAAGCAGACACCCTGCAACAGTGACGGTGGGTTACGGTAGGGGCTGAGATTGGGGGTACGGTTCAGGGTCAGGGGTTGGGGTTATTTAGGTGGCTCCACAAACTACTTACTACTGTAGGAATACCCTATATACTTGATAAGTATGGGGTCATAACCCCGCTCTGTGACACTTGAACCTGAAGTCGTTTTCAGGGCCTGGTGGCTTATAGGGTTTCGGGATGTTTCGGGCTTGCGGTAGCCTAGTAGAAGCATCCTTACCATGGCGGCAGGGATGTTCTCATGCAGGCAAGGCCTATGTCAGGACGTCATGGCTCTCAGATTTCGGCATGATATAATTTTAAACGCTGCGCGTCGTCCGCCTCGGCCCGGCTGCAGAGACGTAGGGCCCATGAAAGGAAAACAACGCGAACGTGTGGAGAAGGGAACAAGCGAGCGGAAAGGCTCTCTTCTGCG
>CAJNJA010016062.1:0-11501 GCA_905231915.1 Symbiodinium necroappetens | reverse complement strand
TAGGGTTTGAGGAATTAGGGTTTAGGTCAGAGGCTGGGACGACGAACTTGACTTGGCTTGGGGTAAAGGGTCTACCGGAACCCTGAATGGCCTACCTTTTTAATTCTGAACTTTTTCTAGGGTTCCTTTGTGTGCGTTCTGACATATGTCTTGAAAACGGCTATTGTTTTGGGCCTCAGGTAGGGGGTAGGAGTTGCAGGGCTAGGGCTGCAAGTAGCTCCAGCCGCGCGATTTTCTGAAAGGGGGGGGGGGGGGGGNNGGGGGGGGGGAAGACACGCGTTGAAAGAGTGGGATGGGGTAAAGGGCTCTTGGTGCTGGCCGGGCGCTTGTGGTTTGGGGCTGATAGGCTTCCACTTGGGGATGATAGGGTTCTCACATGTCTGTAAGAATGTATTTCTGAGGTTTGGGATACTGTTCATTCTAAGGTGTGGGGGGCCTAAAGCCCTGTACCCTGAACCCTGCCTGAAGCCGTCTACCCTAAGCGCCCAAACAACCCGCAGCCCTCAACTTCAAAAGTGCGGAAGGTATGATGTTCAAGATATTTGTAACGAGGAATCGTAAGGAATGGTATCGCTCACCACATGCGCTTCTACAGTCTTCGCCGGGCGCCCTTTCTTATTTAGCTACCGTGTCCTTCAGTTCTAAAGGGGATTATCTTAACCTCGAAAGTGTAAGCTACAAAGCTTGTCTTGTTCGAGGAACCCATCGTTCCGAGCCCCACCCCCTTCCTGAAAGACCGTCCGGAAGACAATCGCCGTCAGGGCCGATGCAAACCTCAGGTCTTACAGCGGTCGCACTCACTAAGGAATTATCCTTGAAAAATAGCAGGGCTCCTGTCATCAGCTCATCTCACCGGCGGTTCGTCAATGTTGGGCTCCGACAGTGTCGCGCTTTCTTCGCTCACATGCCGGCTCGGTTGTACACTTTCTTTCGGGCTCCGATACACGATTGCTGAGGCCGAGCTATGAAGAGAAATCACTAAGCCTTCAACCAAGAGCCTCGCTAACACGAAACACCTCACTTGGGGTCCTCGACCTGCAAATCATCCCGCACACGGAACTCCGCAGCTTATCCCAGCCTGCCGACCTTCGCCCTGTGCAATCGCGACTTCTGATATGGGTAGAAGGTTTAGGGTTTATACTAATTTGGGTTTAGGGTTTAGGGTTTTTTGGGGTTTAGGGTTTATACTAAAGGCTTCGGATTTAGGGCTTCCTGACCACTGCAAGCTCCGACTTGGATACCCCTTGAACCCTAAACACTGAACCCGAAACGACACTGGTTCAATTCCGCAGTGGCTTGAAGTTTCGCGAGGCGACGAGGGTAAAGATGGTGTTCATGTCCTCAGCACCCCACCAAGGAGCCCCATACAGTAAGGCCTATGCGGCTCTTCAAACTCCACAATGTGGCCTACAGGGCGCCCATCTGGCTTGAAGCTTCCAGGCGGTTGGGCTGCCTTGGGTGTGGGCTTGCGGGCACTTCACTCAACTCTCCCCTATCGCGATGCAGACAGAGGAAGTAAGGAGCACCCGAACATGACGTCAACAAATGCAAGAAGCCACCCTCGCGCCACAAACCAGAACAGTTCAACATTACACTGACCCCATCGAAGACGTATAGGACGAGTCGAAGGACTCCCCGAGCCCTGAACCCCAGACAACAAAGTTCTATAAATCCCACACTGAACCTCTATCGTCCGGCCAGGCGTCGAGAAGCATGTCCATGAGGTACAAAGACATCCTGTCCGGTTAGTTCGAGTTTACTTTCTTCAAAAGTGTAAGCCCCCTCCAAGCTGCAACATCGGGGCTATACAGATTCATGCAGTTAAAAGGCTCACTGAGGTTAGGGCCTTCAGGTTGCGTCTAGTTGCGTTATTCAAGCAGGCTTCCTAAGAAGCCCAGTATTCACCTCTGCAGCAGCTTGCTGGGTGTAAGGGCATGAGATCCTGTAATTGTAAAACTTCAAACGCAGCATCCTCTGAAGTTCATAGGTCTTTTCCACTTCGAAGAAAGAAGGGTCGTCGCACGTGTTTGGACGCCGGTAAAGGGCACAAGGACCCTCAACCCCGGATTCCAAATATACCAAGCGAATGTAAGGAAATAGGGTTGAGGGTTTCTAGAGTTGAGGGATTTAGGGTTTATAGGATAGGGTTTAAAGGGTTTAGGGTTTATAGGGCTTATAGGTTTTAGGGTTTATAGGGTATAGGGTTTAGGGCTTATAGGGTTTAGGGTTTATGGGGTTTAGGGTTTATAGGGTTTAGGGCTTAGGACTTATAGGGTTTAGGGCTTATAGGGCTTATAGGGTTTATAGGGTTGATAGGGTTTAAGGTTTAGGGTTTGAGCAGGGTTTGTGGTTCGGCATAGTATGGTTATACCAGGGAACCCAACGGAAAAGCATTGCATCCTTTCCCAGCGATCACACGGCTTCTGACTCTCAGGACTTTCGAGTCATGTCCAGTCTATTCATGCGGCTCGGCGTACTGCATGAGCTCTACCGAGAAAAACAGGTCGTCAATTTCAGAGCGTAGGGTTTGTTTCGTGTGTTACAACATTGAAGAGGAATCCGGAATCCTCGGATTTGGAGGGAAGGGGCAAAGCGGGTTTGGGTAGGACATCCCGTGCCCGGACACCGGCCTCGCGTAGATGCTGTCCATGCTCATGGTGCAGGCCTCCTGGACCAACAAGCGGGAGTTTTAGGCCGATAAAACCCATACTGAGCAAAGACGATTAGGACCCTTAATTCAGGTATGGGAAAGACCCGGCAAAACAAAACTGACCCCAAGTGACAGATGATCCCTGCATCGCCTGTCTCAGTCGTTGGAACTTTATGACGTAGCGCTTGGGGGCGCATGTGGGGAGATCAGGACTCAAGTGTACCGTGTGGGGGGGGGGGAGGGGGTTTGGGAGTTGTGGGAGTTGGGGGTGGGGTTCAATTAGGATGGAGAATTGGATTGAGGGCACTAAGGCTTTACAAGCCCTCAAACAATCCTAAAATCCTAAGCAGCCCAACGACGTAAGCGATGCTCGAGTCTTGGAGGAAAGCTTTGAAAGAACTCCAAGCTACAGATCTGGAAGGTTTCGGGGTTTGGATGCTCAAGGGGTGGTCTGGAATGGTTCTTGGGTACTTGCGGGCTTGGGCTGCTTGGTGCTCTTCCACTGCCTGGCGTCTATGCCGGCGGAGTCTTGAATTTTAGTTTAACCTCCCAATGTGAGCAGACTTACGGATGGCCCGACGAATAAACCTTCCATAAAATTCGATACTTTCACAGGAGCCGTGGCTTAGCAGACCCATCAACTGCCTCTGGTGCCAGCTCAAGCGGCCAACCATCACCTCGCCACTGGCTAACTGGTCTAAGTCTAGGGATTGCTGCTTAGGCATCTAGATGCCTACTTTCTGCAACTGCCCGTAGGATCCCGTAGGTACAGGAGTGCATACGTTGCCAGCAGAAGAATTCTGACTCTGCGCCACATGTGGCAGCGTCAGGAAGGCTCTCAAGCATCCAGAATTGCATCTGACAACAAGAGAGCGTACTAACTTCCCTGCCGGTTCGACAAGCCGAAAACAACCCAGACCCTTTCTCACCAAAACAGAAACGGGTGCACCATAACACGGTTCAGGGTTTGGGGTCTCAGAGCGAATATCAGAACTTCCAAATGCGAACAACATCGAACCTCCACGGCCCGGACATAAACAAAAAGATGGGGCTGCAAACCCGCAGACATGAACATAAGGGTTTAGGGTTTATCGGGGACAACTCACGCCGCAAAAGAAAGATTTAGAACTATGCTTGAGCACCGGCGACTGTGTGTTCTTAGACGCTGAGTTCCCTTGACAAGGGGCACCGAGATGCATCAAACAATCCATTCAGACCCCTGATGAATCGCCCCCTCCCTTTATAAGGGAGCCTGGGGCCCTTCAAGAAAGGGAAGCCGCCGTACCCTGACCTTCTGCTAAACCCTTTCCCAAAGGGTCCAAAGTACCTATTATAGTAGAATGTAGGGTTTCTGTATTAGGAATTGTTATTATGGTTTGGGAAAGTATCCCCCATAATAGTACCTATGACCCTTCAGGTTTTGGAACCCCTAGCCTCTGGAGTTCTACCAGGGCGCTCTCGGGCGCCGCTCGCAAGACCCTTCGTATCAGCTCCCGGTCTTCCTCTGGGGAAGTGGGCTCGTCGTCCTCCGACAAAGCACCCAGCAAAGGGTGCGGCACACCCCTAAACCCCAAACCCTACGCTGCCCACTACCTTATAACGCCATAAAGCCCAGAAGCCCCAAGCCCTAAACCCCATAAGCGCTACGTGCAGTTTCTACACCACCCCACCCCAAAATCCTCCAACAAAAAAAACCCAAGCCACCGGAAATCGACGCCTCTAAAGGAGCGAACTGCTCTCGGGCGGTGTACATCAGCTGACAGATGAGCGATGACACGTAGGCGGCCAGGAGGGCACCGGTGACGAATAGGAAGGATTTCATGATGAAGTCGAGGTCCAGCCTTCTTGCAAGGGCTCGGCTTGGGGCTCCGAGGTTCCCGGAGCTTTTTCCTCACCGGGGGTCGCGGAGCTTCGAGTTCGGCGTACAAAGTCTTGCTCTCTGCTGTCCTACAGTGCCTACACCGTCAGAAGCCCTGAAACTCTGAATCTGAAGCTACCCGACTGCTTAGAGGGGCATCGGTCCTTGGATCCAAAAGAGGCAGGGAACCCAAACTCCCTTCAGACCCCAGCCGCTATAATGTAGGGGCCTTAATCTCATCTGCGCCTTCTCAGGATCGCTACAGCCGCGCCCTGCGTGGCCGTGACGTTGAGATGAAGGGAGGAGAGGTCGTCCTTGTAGTGAACCCGGCTGCAGGCAGTCGTAGGGTTTAGGGTTGGGGGCTTAAGGTTTATTGGATTTTTGAGTTTCGGGTGTAGGAGTTCCGGGTTTAGGGTGGTAACCATGGGATGGTGGCGGCAAAACCCTAACCCTCAATCCTAAACCCCAATTAGCAACAAGCTCGTACTGTTACACAATCATTCAAAACCCTACCCCCCACTCTCCCAGGATGACCAAACGGTACAAATCGAATCTGGGAGTTCCCGACAATTAGAGTACCTTATTTTGGGGTCCTATAATGATACGGAGCCGACTATTTCGGGTACTAGTTTAGGGTCCCAAACTTTCGGAAACCCCCCGTCTGTAGACTCCTTCGGCCCTGTCAGGAGGAAGCCTTCAGGGGCACCTCCAGCTCTCCCGAATCTACCCTTGGAATCCCTGTAAACTAGGGTCCCAATTTATAAGTCCCCAATATAGTACGGCACCCATATAAAAAGGGATCCTAAAAGGGACCCGAATTTAGAAAACTACCCGTATGGGAGCTTAAGCCAGAAGCTCCTGTACAGCAGTCAAGTTCTGCTTGTCGACAGGAAGCTCTTCAAGCAGGGATTGCTGGGCCCACGCGGAGCTCCACTTCAACATGACTTGCCTGCATCTTGGGGTTTTCGGCGCTCGCACTCGGACTCTCCGGGCATCTAGGTTTGGGCCCGGGGTTAGGGTTTTCCAGATTAATTAAGTTTGTTGTTCTGTCCGAGGCCTGAAGCCATTGCAGGCGGGGAGTTTAGGGTATATAGGGCTTCGATGAGGCTTCTATAAGGTATATAGACCTTTGTTGATCATGGGGAACGTCGCCTTCATTTGGGTTGAGGGTCTGGCTCGACTCGGCAGTGGCCATGCTAATCTTCAATGTATCGTTCCAGAATCACCAGAGACAACACACATCGGACATGGCGCTCACCTGCTAAGTTCCTTTTCTGCTCAGACACAACATGTAAGCTGTCCTCTAGACTAGCTGCTATGCGGCTGTGTCTTATCTGTCTAAACTCATGCACAATTGCTGTTCACATGGAGCTCTGCTCCTCTTCAGCCTCAGTGGCTTGCGAAGACGACTCAGCGGCCGCACTTCTACACTCCTCCTCAGTCGCATCATCCTTAAAGGATGGAAGACTGGCCCCTTCGAGTCTCACGCGCCGCTTGTAAGCAGTATCTACAAAACATCCTCTGATGAGTGGTAGAATTACGCAGTGCGTGACACCCAGGGAACAAGTGCAATGCTCCAGGTCCTCTGCCTGTGGTGGTAATTACGTGGAGCTCGCACAATTCTTGAAAGTCAAACCCCCTTTCTTGGGTTGTCTGTGTAGATGCATCCCTCCTTCCCGTTGGTCTAGTACCTTCTAACTCCGATGAGCCAAACCGTTGAAATCCATCATGAGGAGCAGGCGGAGGTGAAGGTATTTCACCCGTGGAGGAGGAAGTTGGGTTACCCCTTGATGCAGAGGGACTGGTCATCAAGTCCCGTGATGGAAACCCTCCACTCCCAAATCCAGGAGATGGAGGTGGAGGTGGTGGTGGTATCACACCAGTAGGAGAAGATGCTGGGTGGAGGTCAGGCTGCTGCCTACTCGAGCTTGCGGAAGTGTCAACTGACACGTGCACATACGAGCTCAATCCCGAAGTGCCATGATCCGGCTCGTCAATCGGACGCCTAAGCCTCAATCCCTCGTCTTGAACCTCCCTTTCAATAGCCCTTCTAACCGCCTGCTGGCGTCTCCCTCTGCGGCTAGACGGCTCATCGTTACTGTCATCTGCCGTCACGGCTCTCACTCCATATTCACCATCCAAACGACGCGTGCAACACGCACGAACGCACTGCTTGGACGACTCCCACACAAACAGCATGGCTAAGGTCATCATCACCAACAACAGGGATAACTCTACACCCAACGGTTCGGTGAGGTCTTCAGACACAGGGCTGGTTGCTTCGCCAAGCTCAGCTTGCAGCAGCAGCAGCACAAGCACAAGACCTACCCTAGCCTGCATGGGCACCGCTGGCTGCTCAGGTTCCCTATCATTGGCTACTGGCTCGAGTGGGGATTCTACTGGGTTGGCAAGAACCTGGGCTACCTCGGTCTCAGGGCCTCTGGGTCCTAGTCCAACAAGGTTACTTAAAGTATCATTGCGGGGCTTAGGCAGTGCTTTAGTTAAGCAGTCCGCGAGCTGGACTTCCCCAGGGCAGTGCTCGACAATGAGCTCGCCGCGGGCTTGCATGTCCTGAAGGAAGCTCGCACGCACACGCATATGTCTCGTCCTTTGACTGCCTCCTCCCTCCGCTAAGGTGATAGCAGCAACATTATCTACGAGTAACCTCTTACTCGTGGATGTGCCCTCTAGCTCATCAACTAGCGCGGCAAGGGACTGCCCCAGTACTACGGCATCGCACGCTGCCACTAGCTCTGCTTCAGCTGTGCTCAACGTCACCAGCGTCTGCTTGCGGGATTTCCACACCACTCCAACTTCATCATATTGAAGCAGTATGCCAGAAATGCTATGATCCCCGTACGGAGCAAACGATGCGTCTGAGTACATGCTTAAGCCATTGGCCCTTCCGGGCACTAGTGACAACCTTTGAGTCTTTGTTGCCGCCAGAAACTGCAGCACACGCATTCCAATCTTCGATACATGCGAAGGGGCCTTCGTCGTCCAACTCGACATGAGCCCAACACAGAAACCCAGGTCCAAGCGCGTGCGCTGAGCCACCCAAAGTAATTCGCCTGTTATTCGCTGGGCGGACCTGAGCTCCGCCTGCGAGAACTGCTCGGCCTCAGGGGCCTCCCGAACCCAATCCTTGGGGACCGGCGTTGTAGCTCTGGCGCTAGCGACGACGTCGTGGCTCCTCAACAACTCATCAATATATCCCTCCTGGCCGAGACGGAAGCCAACCAAGCCGTGCTTGTCTCTAACCTCGTAGATATCGACCCCTAGGAATTTCAACGGGCTGTCTTCTGTGGCAGTGGACAACTCCGTGCAATCCCATCGGGCCTTAATCCACTTCACAAAGTCACAAGCTATAAATTCCTCGGTTACCAACAACAGGTCGTCGACATAGATGAGCAAATGTCCTGCGCAGGCGCCGGAACTGGAAACAATCGCCCAGATGTTACTCTCGCTCCGCAGTTGCTGGAGGTGGAAATGTTCGCCTCCAGAGGACCATTGTGCGGTCTCGAGCACGCTGTCACGGTGGATTGCCCACCATTTGGGCGATTCACGGAATCCGTAAAGAGCCTTCTGGATCAGCCAGATTTCGCTCGGATCACAGATGTTGAGCTCGATTAGGACACGCGGCGGCTTAACCGCATATCGCCTTGACACATGCGCCGGTATCGGCGCAAGCAGGAACGCCGTTTTTATGTCAGTGCAAAAGCACCGCCGTCCACGTCGCCCGCCGTGCACCAGTAGCGCGCGCAGGGATTCCGCGCCGGCCCCGCCGGCGTAGAGAGAAGCTTCGTCAGTTCCTGTGGCATAGTTGCCGCAGGACACCACTCTCATCTTCCTCTTATAGGGTGCCCCTGGCTTAATGGTGCACACTGCCTTGGCCGGGACTGTTTCTACAGTTCCATCCCTCAACAGTTCTCTGGCTTCACGTCCCTTAAGGCGTCTTATCGCACCCAGCGTCTCAAGAGACTTCACTTCAGTTTCAGCCGCCTGACGCCAGCGCTCTAGATGCTCACGCACCTCTGCCGGTGCTACATTATGAATTACCTCTAACGGGCTGGTCAATGACTCCAGCAATCTTTCTACATTCGGAGTGTACATTGCCTCCTCAACTCGGCTCACACGGGTTGCACTATCAGGGATCTTAGTGGACCCTAATGCGGTCAACGGGTCATCCAGGGGAACTCCTATCCTTAGGGGTCCTGGGCTGGCACGGGTGTCACACGGTGCTTCCTCAGTGGCTGCTCCTACTGGTATGCCGCCTTGGTGACCACCTGACCTGACTGTCCTGCACTCACAGCGGTAACAAGGACCACTAGACCTGACTGTCCTGCACTCATAATTAAAACGGACCTGTGGCTGGATGAATCCGTCGGATCTGCACGAATCTCCTCCGGAACATTATCATTACTGCCACTAGTAACACCTTGGCCTTGAACATCAACTCCTGGATAGTTTACTACTTGGTAGCTGCTTGAAGTTGACACGGCAGGGCCTGCTGCCTGGACGAATGCACTGCTTGAAGCTGCGCTGGTGCACGGGCTAGTTGCAGCATCACCGGCAACCTGGGCAGGCACCCGATTCACTGCAACACTGGGGCTTGAGCTAGATGCGGCAGGGGGCCAATTATTTACAGTTGGATCATCATCATCATCCCACATGGCTTGCATATACATCATATGCAACTGCTCTTCTGTGGCCCGATCTGCTGCATGAGGCCTCTTCCATGGTTCGCTGGACGAGGAGGCTCGCTCCTCCTGGACCTGTGGCCTGGGTGAATCCGTTGGGTCTGCACCAATCTCCTCAGGAACGTCCCATCGGCCCCTGGCACCTACCTCAGGCGGAATCCCTGTCTCTGGGTCCCGAACCCCTAAACCCTCTATTGGCGGGCGGGGGCTTCTCTGAGCTAGGGTCCTATTCTGAATTACCCATGGAATTTGGCGCTGCGTGCGGTCGAACATCCTCACTTCACCTGTCCTTTGGCCTAGCATCGCTGGGCTATCGGGACGTATGGTTCCTGGTGGATGGATGCCAAACATAATGCGCCTTACGACCTGGGTAGGAATTCCCATTTCAAGCAAGTCCTCTTCATATAGAAAGGGAAGGTCAGATGGCTCTTCGACTCCATGCTGGGAGAGCCTCTCAAGCTCATGCTCCGCATATCGCTCTCGTAAATACATGAAGAGGTCAGTCCTCTGCAGGTCCCACCTGGGATAATCTCCGGGGCCATTGGTGACGTCCCAGCCTATCGTAGTCGTGTACGAATCCTGCTGACAGTCCGCCTCTAATGGACCCTGAACGGGAGGAGGAAACTCCGATCCTCCAGAGCTCTCAGTATTACTACCCTCCTCTCCTTCTGCCGGGCCACACGATCCTGCGCTTGGTGACACTGCCTTAACCTGCACTATCCCAGGAACTTCCCTTGGAGGCACTCTAAACCCATAGCCCTGCAACCTAGCCCAGTCTTCTTCTCCGAGCTTTGCCGAACCAAGGGGTGTATAGGCTACTAAAATCCAATCTGAATGCTTCCGGACTGCGTGGGGATTCCTGGCATTGCAGCTTCAGGCAGAATCGTTCAAATCGTGCACTAAGCCCGAAGACCAGTCTGGCTGCAGGTCCCCTTCTCTCTTCATATCGTCAGAAGGTGACCTCCACAGTTCCACCGCTCCTGGGACCGCGAACACGTGGTTGAGCGATCCCCACTCATTTCTGAAATCCTTATGCACGCTCACATCCGAAGCCCGGGTGATGAGCAGGGCTGTCCAGGTGGGGTCATCTGTCACGCCTTGGGTGCGTAGAGTTAAGCTCATACACTCGTTAAGAAACCTGGTGGTGAGGGGAAACTTCTTGGTGTTCGTGGTCAACCCACGCAAACCGCCATGACAGTAAGCTCCAAACACAAACCGGGTTTCTGGCATGCCTCTTCGGTCGCTATGCTGCATCATATCTCTTGGCAGTCTACTTAGGACACCCTTTAGCGCCTTCCTTGTGTACAAACCTTGTAGAATGCAATCACGGGCGTACGACTCAGGATCATCTTCGGAAGTACACTCCACGAACTTTACAGTAGTCTTCGATCTTAATCTTCGCTCGGGGTTTGGGCCCTGTTGTACAGCAACCTCCTCCTGAACCGACGCTTCCTCGTCAAGCTCCTGCACTATTGGCACATTAACGCCCTCAAGCTTCTCGGGATCTACTGTGTCGGCCCTAAAACCTCGGGATGCAACCAAATTACCCTCCCTGGTCACCAACACGTGGCCCTCGGGTATGCTCGAATGCGGTGCCGCGTAGCGTGCCTCTATCCACCTATTCAGGATTTGCCTTGTGCCGTCGGCGGGCTGCTTCACACGATGAAGTACCTGCTGGCCAAACATCGGTAACCTTGGTTGTCCAAGCACGGTGCGGTTGTGCGCCTCAGCTGCCCATCTAGCAGCGAGCGGCCAGAAGTGCATTGGCAGTTCTGATGATCCTATCAGTGTTCTTATTCTAGCCTTCACCCAGCCAACCGTCCTTTCAGCTAACCCGTTGCCCTTTTTATCCGTAGGAAGCGAGTGTTGCACTCTAACGCCATGGTTAGCGAGCCACTTGGATAGAGTACTGGACATAAATTCCGTCCCAGGGTCTGTGTGCAGGACCTTAACGGGAAACTTAGCGTTAATGGCCAAGATCATTTTCTGCAACCCCTCGGTGACATCAGGTCCGGACTTACCCTTTAGTGGTATCACATACCGTAGCACAACCTGCTCTACCGGGTCTCTTAAGTGCTGCACTAGGTCCTTTAATCCCTCCGGGTTCTTGACCAATTCCTCCTCATCCACCAAGGATGCTTCCCCGGTCTGAAGAGCCTCAGGCTCGGCTGCACCAGATGATCCATCAACGGCCTCAACACTAAACGGGATCGCTGCCCGTTCCAAGTCGTTTGGACTAGGTAGCTCAAACAGCTGCTCAGGGGGGCGACCATCTCTATATATATATATATAT
>CAJNJA010016061.1:0-11502 GCA_905231915.1 Symbiodinium necroappetens | reverse complement strand
AGAGAGAGAGAGAGAGAGGGAGGCACACGAAAATCCACTCGCACACGCACATGCAAATTTAATTCTCCCACCAGACAAGTCTAGTTCGACTCTCATCGTGCATACGCACATTAATTGGTGTATTTGAGCGAGCATCCTAGCCGCTTCGCATAGCCCATTGCAGAAGCCCACTAGCCATGCGCCACAACGCAGGAACTGCAGTAACTACAGAACGCATATAAGTCACATTTCTTGTTGATTCTCTTTCATCTGGGGCAAAGGCAAGTATGGTCCCCAACCTGAGCTTTTTGCAGCTTGCGGAAGACAACCGATATGTTCCCATGCCGTCCAGCCTTTGTCAGACAGCCCAGCCGCAGCGGGCTTTCCAGCAGGCAGTTCGGGCCTCGATCGAGTTCGCTTTTCCGCACGCATGAGTTGTGAATTAGGAAGGCCTTTCTGGCTGTCCTCAGGCAAGGCCAAGACTACTAGATAGATACCAGACGAAAAGACCCTCACACTACATGTCAGCTTGGTGGGCAGAACCCTTGCCCAAGGACCGAGCAGTGTCATACGACTCGGCCACCGAAATGTGCCTGCACGGGCAGTTGCAGCCTTGACGCTATATCACTTATTGTTTCAGAGTCACCTGGAGACCAGCCATCATCTGCAGCAGCATCCATTTCTGCACAAAGCCTGGGTCATCAATGCTCGCATTGCTGCTCCCTGTAGCAGCCGTGAACCCATCATGCGGATCATAGTCCTGAGATAAGTGCCGGCTGGTGTCCGAGCCCTGCGCCAACTGCCTTGGCCGAACGCGCTCGCTGCTTCGACGTGTCGAATGTGGCGTCGTGGCATTTTGCCGAGCTAAGAGGAAGGCTGAAGTTCTTGATGTACTTTGTGGGAAGCACGAGCAGCAGGGCCATCTTCACAGCTCAAGAGGCTCATGAGACATCTTTACTTGTCTTTGCAAGGCTTTTCTGAACTACTCATCCACAGGTATGTCATTTATCTTACCCAACATGCAGCCCTGCCATGCCTAGAAGTGCTCTGGCGGCGGCTTGCGCCTCTTCCAGGCTTTGTCCTACGGGTTCGATATGGATTGTGGCAGAAGTTTGCCCTGCAAACATGCGAAGTGACCCCAACACATCAGTGCTGGCGCGACCTGCCTGTCTCCTGCAAGGTGCTCTGCAGTGCCTTCACCGCCCGCACCTGTGCACCACGCTCACTCACACAGCACTGGCTGACTTGATGCAACTCTTCAGGACTCTTGAGGTCTTGGCAGGGCCGATACCGCCGGCACCACGTGCAGCTAAGGCAGCCTCATAAGATGTTGGAGCTTGTGGCGATGTCTGAAACACTTCTGAAAACCTGAAAAGCTCGAAGCCAAACAGATCCAAACAGTCTTAGCCATCGGCGGCCGCACGGGCATCTGCCAAGGCTGCCTTCAGCGTCTCTGCTTGTCTTGGGAGCCTCCGTGTGTCTGCACCCGGCTCTTCCACAACTAAGGGAGAAAACAGGAACAGGACTCGGGCGGCGCACGTGCCGCGTTGGCGCCCCATCTCGGCCAGGGCCTGGCCGCGGCCACTGTAGGCCTCCACCAGACCGTCCACATCGGGGCCTGACCAGGCTGATCCATGTCCGTGCTAACGGGGCGCAGTTAGTCGGTTATATAGACTATACGACCAGGACTAGGACGCAATTCTTGCATCGGGGGCATTTGCCGATGAAACGCACCCTTCAGAGCGAAGCGTCTAACGCAACACGGCAGCCTGCTGCCAGATTCTCCCGAAGCTCGTTGATGGCCTTGCTGAACAGCCTTAGTTAGACCGGGGTGTCACCGGCCAATGCTCTCCACACACCGAGTTTTGAGGATGCGGAAGCTTGAATTTTGAACCCTGGGCATCATGACGTGCCGACGCAGACCTAAGGCTTCGTGCGGCTTGTGAAGCTGACACTTCTGGCATCTTCTGTCGAGCATCTCGGCTGCATTGCGCCAATTCTCGGCGGCCAAGGCCTCCTGGATCCCGTCCGAAGTTCTCTGGCTTCGAAGCTCACAACTGCAACTCTGGTCCAGACGCAAGTCTCTCCGTCAATAGACTTGCTCTTAATTCTAGTGTCCTCCGCACTCTGCAGATAGCCCATCTGCTCGAAGGCGCATGGGACTTAGGCTGGATCGCCCTTCGAAACTAGGAGTGGGCTCTGAAGTATCAAGTTTCGGACTGCGGGGCCCCAAGCCCACATGAGTCGCCACATCCTACCAGACTAGCAATACTCGCACATGTGAGGGGTGTTCGTCTGAAGAACATTGTAGGAAAACACTGTGCTTGGTAAAACCTTTATATGGAGCAGAGAGCGGAGCTGCTGCTCCGAAACGCACGGCCTAACTGTTTGCCTAAGTGAAGCTGGAAGCAAAACAAAAAATGTGTCCGAGGCATCTACATGCAAACAGAGAAGTGCGACACTGATTACTCCACACTTAAGCAGGGAGCTCAGCCGAGCTCAGCATGCATGTTGTGCGGCCTCTGTTTTGGCGGCAATACATTGGCCACGTGCTCAACTCCAATTAGTTCGAACTCCTGGGCTTTTGGTGGCGAGTGCTCACACCGTTCGAGCACGAGATGCGATCTGCAGCCTGCGACGAAACACCACTCGGCGAATCGCTGACCGCTCGAGAGACAGCTTCATGGGACTATCTGCTACTGGCCTCGCGCAGGGTCTGCAAGCGTGCCTCATAGTCGAGGCCTTTTCAGCTGAAAAGAATCTGTGGCATAGGGCCGTGACAGCTCACAAGTGTTGCAAACATGCCTTCCGCAAGGCTGTCCTGAGCTTTCACAACTCAGACCCTCAGAGACCACGCACGACTATACCGTAGCATAGCATAACAATTGCCATACTATACTCTCTCTCTCTCTCTCTCTCTCACATACTATACTATACTATACTATACTATACTATACTATACTATACTATACATAAACTAGTAGACTATACTAATTCCAGAATCATGAAAAATATTATAATACTATAACACACTGACTATAATTGCACCGTAGCATAGCATTCCGCGACCCTTTTCTTCTGAAGAGCCCTTCTCAGGTCGCCCTGTCTGGGGAGCTGACGTTTCGAGCGGCTCCGTGCCTCCAAGAGTCCCCGACTCGACTCACATGTAAGGCACTTTATATTATGATGCTATAGACTATAGACTATAGTACAGTGACACACTATAACAGCACTATACACTATAACATACTATCTTTTGCAGCTTTGCGAACTTGGTCTTCAGAAACATGTCAGCCTGTCACGTCAGCCCTGATGTGCTGAGCATACGACTGCATGTCGATCCAGAGCTGCCTGAGACAGTCGTTAAATCAACCCGCACAGAGCAGAAAGGCTCTATACCGGAGGCAACTCTTCAAACGCAAGTGGCACACTGCCAGCCTGCACCGCAGCGCCGCTGCTTGCAGCTGCGCGCTGTCAGAGGCAAGGAAACGTTGTAGCTCCGACCTCGTGCGCTCCTGCAGAAGGCGGTCTCAGTGCGATGCGTGAGCAGCAGGTAAGCGAGTTGCTTTGAACTGAAGTCTTTCCGCATGTAACCATCACGAAGCAGCTAGGGCTTATCAGCAGGGCTCGGTTCTTGACATGCATAGACTCCCAGCGCGTTCTTATGCGACTGGGAGCAGTGCTGTCTCTAGAAAACTATTGGAACAGTGGCATCTACTGAGAATGGCGTCATGTAAGCGAAATGTTGCTTCACTTGGGAGCACTGGTTTCACACTAGATTCCCTAGACGCGAATACTCCCCGATCACAGGCGACCCGACAATTGTGGGGCTTCTCGTTTCGGACATTCCTATACCGATACATTGTCCAGATCCCGTAACCTTCCCTCCAACACAAGAACCATAAGACATCAGGCGGATTTCAAGCAGACAGAAGTTCTACTCGAACCAGGCGATGTTTGCCATACTTCATGTGTCTTCTCTCAGGATCTGAGACGGAACCCTCTAGTGCTGGAATGCTGTTCAGTTCTGTGGGTGTATATGTGCGTGCTATTCCGGGCCGTAACTAATGAATGTTGCGCTCATTTGTGGCCCCGCTGGCAGACTGCGCTCACTCGGTACCGTCAGCTGACAGGCTCCAGAGTCCAGCACCAGTCAAACCGACAAACGCTGAGACTTTGTGGAAACCCGGTGGTGCAGGACTCCGGGACGGGGCTTCGATATCTCCCAAGAGGTCATGGGCTCCTCTTGAAGTAAGACTCTTTGGCAGCCTTGTGGAGCGCAGCATAGGTGCGCAATACAACAAGCTCGTCCAGAGTCACGTGAAACTTCTTTGAAAGCACCGCTTTAGGCCGGCTCGGCCTCTGTGCGAAGAAACATGCAATCTCAATCCATGAACATCGAAATTCTGAGCGAATTCGGGCACCGTAGAAGTAGAGGAGTTCTGCTAGCATTCTGCTTCCACTTTCGCCCTCAGGCACCTGCCTTACGCACTGCAGGAGTGATCGGCAAGGTGGAAGGCGGAAGCTCAGCAAACTGTTGGCCTGAAAGGGCCTTGCTGATTACCAGGCCCACACAAGGGGCAGCCGTCCGCCTGGTTGTGCTTCGTTATCCAACCTCGCGGTTTGAAGCATGGTTGAGCCGCCCTAGAAAGCCTTCAAGAGTCACACAAGACATAAGGCTGTCAAGAAACGCCAGGTAAGGTTGATTCTGGGCTCCCTGATTTTGGGCTCCTGCAAAGCACTCCCATGCCGTGGGGAACACCGTGAGAATCCATCCAACTTTCCAACTTCCAACTGTGAAGCTGCTGAGGGAAGCCCAGCTCCTTGGGCACTGCATGGAGGTAGTGGCCTCGGAAGGCGTTCATCATGCGAGTGGTCTTGTGATACGATAGTTACACTACTGGACGTATGGGAAGCTTCGCCACAGTTCGCTGTCAAGCATCGTTGGAACATGCCCTCCATGGTACAGATGTCGCCATGCCTCAACTCATCTCATCATGCACAGTAATGCACAGGCTGTGTACAAGCCATTGTTGGTACTTGCAAGGGGGCCCTCTCCTGCGAAACGTATGCAAGGTATACGCTTGGCAAGCTTGTCCCTTCTGGCACTGAGGCAAGCCACCGCACTTCAAACGAAGCTTCAGCCGGTCCCTTGTGGCTTTTGCCGTTGCCTTTTGCGCCCGGGCCTGGTTGCTTTTTCACCTGTGTCCAGGCTTGACCAAACTGCCACGAGCGATTCAATAATGGATATACAAGACTCACACGGTCCACAGATCCAAAGCTAGGAACCGAGGCGCCTCGAAGGTGCGAGTCGCACCCAGCGACAGACTCAGAATAGTAATGTCTTTGTATCCACCCTCGAAGAGCTCCTGTGAAAGCAGTGCGCATTGCCTGTTGCTGCAGGTTCCTGCCTGGACTTAAGTGCTCCAGCATAAGATGCACGTAGCTCCGGCTAAGTCGCAAACTGTCTAGGAGTCTCGGGAGACCTATCCGAAATGCGTAGCATTAGCCCCAGGTCCCCCAAACCCTGCCGTGCAGATCTCCTCGTCGTCCGTGTGCCAACCCACCGAGTCCCTGCCATCGCCTGCGTTCGTCTCACTGTGGCACACACTGTGCATTCAGAGAACCCTTGCGTGTGGCTTAAGTCGTTCTCTTTGCCATTTGCGACCCGGTCACGGTACAGATTGATATTGCAGCAGTTTGGCTGCGTCGTTAGGCCAGATACGCCGACGCAGTACTTGCCTCGCACGATTGGCAGGGTTTGCTTGCAACCGGCGACATGGCGGAGTTTCACAGAGCAGACCGCTCACTTAAAATGCTGACTCGAAGAAGCACCGGATTCATTGGGTCACATGAAATCAGATGCAGTCGCGAATTTCGGCAACAAAGTCTGGCTCGATGGTGGGCTTCACGGATACTCCTCGATCAAGAATCAAAACAAAGCCTGGCTTTCTGACAGAAGTGCACGTGGCTGATAGACTGATAGACTGCATGGCAACCACAAGCCCCCCCCCCAGACCGCAGCAAGCCTGAATACTTGTAGACACAACTACATCCGTTGAACACGGTGAAGATGGTTCGACGAGGGATGTGCTTGCCCTCGCCCTGGTAGCGCTCATCGCAGAGGTCCTGCCAAAGCTTCGGCTGGATAAGCAACAGAAAGGCTCGCAATCCCTCCCAGAAGTTTTCCCAGCAGCCATGATTCTAAGGCTCGTTTGTCAAAACTTTAGACTTTAGTACTATAGAGTCACACGAGCACGTGATGGCTGTGACCCGTAACTTGTAACAGTCGTGGTTCCAATCGTCGCTGTGGCCGTCAGCCCATTCTTTCCGCGACATAACTTCCTGATATTCACTTCAACAGAATGAGGTATGCTGGCTCGATTCCATCCTAGTGGATGCACTGGTAAGCGGCTGTGTTTGAGCTGATAACACCAGGGTTGGAGCTGAGGACAAAATAACCACCTCGAACTGTTCGAGTGGTCCTCTCCTACGGACCCACGAAAACCATCAGACAGAGTAGCTTATCTGCTGAAGACCATGCCATTTCTGGAGGCTGTCGTGCGAGCCACAGGAGGGCCCCACTTACCTCTCCCCCCAAGTTAGGCATCCCAGGCAGAAAGCATTATCTACATGATTCACGGTGTCTCAAACCTCTCCGCCGATTTCAGCACACCCATGATTGCTCTGATGTACGGCGATTACATGTCCTGCCACTGGAGCTGTGTGCGGAGCTGCTCATACCAGCGCCATGCGAGGTCCTGCAGGGAGGTCAAACTTTGCTCGGCTGCGTCGCTAGCCCACGTGACCCACGGCTCAACACCTGCAACCTTTGCAGAACCCATTTTGAATTTGGCCTGCGGCACAGCATTGCGGCACATCGAGGAGTAGGAGCCTTAGGCAAGGAGGAGTCCGAGCGCTTCCCAGAGGGCCTCTGCCTTTTTTGCCTTTCTTTTTGCCGCCAGGCAGCGAGGCGCATCATCTTTGAGCATGTACTGCCAACCTCTCCCCCATCTCTCGATCCGTGGCGGAGCTTTCTCTCTCTGTTCCCTCTCAGGAATGCCACTCCCTGGCCTTGCCGCACTTTGCTTCCCAGCTCGGTCACCGTGGGCAGCGGAACCTCCTGCAATGCGACGGGTAGAGCTAGCGCACTCTGCAGCTGCTCAGCTAGCTGGCAGAGTCACTACAGCTGGCACCTCCCTCGGTGGCTCTGGCTGTGCCCAGGCACCACGGCGAAGGTCTTCCACATCGTGCCTCGACTGGACTCCGTCATTGCATCGGCACTTGCGGGGCTTACCATGCGCAGCTTGGGAATTCCAGACTCATGAGTGTCATCGTGGGGGTGTGGGATTTATGGGTCCGTCTTGAGGAGATCATGATAGCATCCCCAATTTCACCCTTCGGGGCCAGAAATTTGGCATCAACATCATCAGGAAAACCCTTCTGCACTGGAAAAAGACATGCAAGATAACAAGTAGTCACTGGAGAGCATAAATTTCAAGAGTTAATGTTTGCAGCAGGCAGCAGAAAAAGACTGGGTATTGTCAACAGGGCCGGAAACAGACACCGGGAGTAACTCGAAACAGCCCGCGTGTGAGAAGCAGCGGTCCGTGATCCGGGTGGGAAACTCCTGGCTCAGCATGTAGGATTTAGTGTTTCGGGTCTACTTTCCCTGCCCCTGGAGTTCCTGGCAGGAGTGTCGCGTGCAAGAAGCACTGGCTTGAAGGCTTCCCACTGGTGACTCTGGGTTGCATTGTCTTCAGTACCGGGGCAGACCCTCAAGCGTGTCGTCACAGTCTCGTCAAAAGACGGAATGCCTCTTCTTCCGAGCTTGCTGCAGTCCGAGATGCATCACTTCTTTGGCCTTCCTCTTCGGAACACCAACTTTTCGAAGCACACCTGCGCCGAACCCACTCCTGTAAGATGCAGCCAAGCCAGAACACCCGTGCCTTCGTTCAGCGCTGTCAAGAGGCAATGGCCGTCCCGAAGAACAGAGACGAGCTGGCGCTTCCATCTATCCAGCCCCTGGGGCAAGAACGAGCAGAAAGGGCCCTTGCTGCTCCAAGCAGCTGCTCTACCGCGGTCTGAGACCAAGAACTAAATTGACTGACTAAATGATCTATTCTTGGCAAGGAAATTGAATGATCACCGTGAGAAGAGAAGGTACGAAGCGCGAATTATTGGCCAAATGGCAATGTCAGGGAGAGAGTTCTGGCCTAGGCGGCCCAACGAGAAAAAAGCAACATGAGTAAAACACCAGTTCCGGCGAACTACAATTACCAGGACCTCACCCTCTGGCATCAAAAATCTCTGGAATCTCGACATCCGTACTCACACGCCTCGACGTGTAGCCACGATGCGGCTTCGGATCGATCCCAGTCCAACGCCTCAACGCCCTTGCCTGACAACGTTTGGAGGCTTTGAGCCGGGAAATTGATAGACATCCCAACATGATCGAACCCGAAGTCCTGGATTGCATATGGCATACATGGGTTGCGTTGACGATTCACGACAAGCTGTTCGGGAATTCCATTGTGCAGGGTCCTGTTCTGCTACAACTTGCAAGGTCCTCAGCTACTGAGGAATTAAATTGGAACGTCCGGTTCGTCAAGCTATTGGGCAAGTAGCATTTGTGGGATCTTGCTCTGGCGCAACCTAAGCCTAAGCAAGCCCGTGCTGTGTCACAAGCTATTGGAGACTTGCGTTCCTTGCTTCCAAACTACTCGTCGTCGTCGTCGTCGCCGTGGTGNNGGTGGTGGCGGCGGTGGTGGTGGGAGGAGGAGGCGGAGGCGCAGGAGGAGGAAGGGTACCAATCGGTGCCACTCACTTTTCCTTGAGATCTGGCAGAGATAGCAGGTTTTGTCTGGCCGCTCGAAAGCGCTCATCTCCAGTCTCTCAACCCGCCGTCCCGGGGTGCAGCCAGGATGCTAGCGTCAATGTAACAGCTACCTCCAAGGACAAGCAATCACCGGGGGCACAACGACGCATGCAAACCATCCGCTTGAAACAAGATGGCACTGACAGCTTCGAGGCCCAAACTGCTGCAGAACTCCTCATCTCGGCCAAATTCGCACATCTCCCATTTACCACAGAAACCTTGGGTGAATCACTCCGCCCGCGCCGGTCCCTGACTCCAGAGCTGCAGCCACGAAACGGCATTGTCGCTTCGGGCCTTCGTCCTCAGAGTGCCGACTGTCGTAGGCATATCGGTTGCCCTGGGCCAACTTCGTGCTCTCCAAGAGGAAACATGACAGCGAGAGATAGCCCGAGTCTCAAAGGCCTGAGAAGCCCGAGGTGAGCGGGATCGTGAGGGGCGCCTGGAGAACAGCTAAGACAACCGGAGAGGTCGAGCACAGCTTGACATGAAAGCAGCGACTGGACTCAATGATTCTTCCATACATGTCATGCATGTCACGAATGTCTACCGAAGTTCGCCTGAAACCTGCCCCCGTCATGCTCTGATGCTGCGGCTGGTACTGCACGTACCACGGAGCCAAAAATGCTGCAGAGCATTGCGGGCACTTCCACTGCACAACTCCCAGAAAACTGGTTGACAGATCCATGCGATTCTTCGAACTGGCGCCATGCACGTGAAATTACTGCCCATTTCATTGCCTCACGTGCTATTGAGTCGGATTCATGCCCAGCTGCAACTGGCCGCAACCGCAGGTCAGGCCTTATTGTATGTTTACCCTGCTCGCACGCACACCCGCCATCTCCCTTCCCCTCGTGCTGGTGCGCGGGCACACACACACTGCGTCCCACAGTGACGCGCACGTCAGAAATGGCGGCTGCAGCGGCTGCGCGCGCTCGGCGCTCCTCGGCCTCCTCGAGCGACGCTGCCTCCGTGCGCAGCCGCAGATTCTCGGAGACCAGTTCGTCTCCGCGGCCCACACAGCCCTGCAGCCTGAGATTCACGCGACAACTTGCAACTGCCAGGTGCTTTTGCTGCGGCTGTGCTCCTGGCTCTCGCCCAAGCTCGACGGCCTCGCAGCGGAGGGAGGCACGCTGCACACGCAGCGCCTCTGTCGAGCGGCCTTCGCGCGAGGCTGGTAGAACTGTGGCCAAAGCCTATAGCTAGCCCCCGCATACACAAAAGCTTGGAAACCCACGCTGGCACGCAGCTTCCTTGCTGAAGTTTTCGGCACCTTACGCAAGGGCTTAGAACATTCAGCGTGCCATGGGCCAGGTTCATCACATACAGCGTTCCCGTCCATGTCGAGCGGAAGCCAATCGTCTCAGGAACAAAACATGCCACCGCATTGCCAAATGGGCCAGCAAACGCTACAGTAAAATTACGACGGAAGTGTGGACGGAATCTGCATCAGTGACCACTCCGAGATTGCGGCATGCATTCAGCTCTGCCTGCAGTTGACGGCGCACCGCCAAGCGACTGGAGGATACTGCCTGTGCCTGCACGAAGCCCGTCTCGCATCTGTGAGCACGGGCTCTGCAACATATCCACCCACAGCTTTCTATGCTTCTGATCGGGTGGTTCGGCAGATGACAGCATCAGCGATGTGGATAAGACTAAGCCCACTGGTTGTAACTTGCTGGTTGAGACGATTATGGCTTGTGACATCGACTGGCGCTGCGGCTCCGACACAGCACATGCGGCACATACCCTGTTTCGTGTGGTTCGCGCACACCCTCTCCTTTTAGGGTTCAAGGTTTCACACCCAGCGTTGCGCACCCACCCACTCCTGTTAGGGTTTCGCACCACCCACTCTTTTTCTCGCTCGTTGCTTTCCGTAGCCGTAGGCTCCGCATGCACTGAATTAAAACCCTGACTGGACGCCAGCCACCGGTCTCCTAGGCCCACTCTTTTTTGGCGCTCACACTCGGACACTCCAGGCGAGGCTTGTGGTTCGAGGGCAGGGTTTGAGGGTTTCGTAGCCACCCACTCCTGTTCGAGTCTCACTCTCGCACACGGCAGGCAAGGCTCCTCACCCACTCCTTTTTTCGACTCACACACTCGCACAAGGCTGGCATGGCTGACGAAGGTCTGTGCTTGCTACCGGAACAGCGCGCTGCCCTCCTTCTAGGGTTCAGAGTGTCGCACCCACCCAGCCCTTTTACGGTTCAGGGTTTCGCAGCCACCCATTTCGCACCCACACTAACCCTTTTAGGGTTTCGACTCTCGCGACTCGGCAATGCACGCGAGGTTGCTCCATGGTTCGCAGGGAGGCTCATGTGGCCGCAAGGCGGCAGATAAAAGAGCTCAACGTCGTAACCCCAGGTCCAAGTACCAGCAATCACTTCAAGATCTCACATTCACAACTAACAACTCACACCGGGCCTCAAGTAGGATGCATATTCTCATCACGAGCTGACCCACAGGGTCCTCTAGTTGCGATGTGTATTTAAAAGGCAAACCTACTAACAGAACAGCTAGGAACAGACTGCATCGGGCGACACTAGAAGGCCACATGGAAGTGAAACACGCCCGTCTCCGCAGACCAGGTGCGCAGGGAAACGGATCATTTTGCGCCCACTACTACCACCACTACTGCCGCTGCTGCT
>CAJNJA010016060.1:375-11502 GCA_905231915.1 Symbiodinium necroappetens | reverse complement strand
AGCATAAAAATTAACACCCAGTCCAAAAAGGTTAACCAAACAGCTACGGTATTACTATGGGAACCCACATGGGTTCCAGTTTTGACCACCAAGGGTGGAGATTAGGGCTGAATCTGGGGGGCCTGGTGGTTAGAATAAGGTTTTAAAGTTTTGGGAGGTGCATTATACGATGTTTCTAAGAAGGACTAAAAAGGGGAGAACATTACTAATGGTTCAGACAGTGTGGGAGCTTGTGTGCCAAGCCGCCTGAGAAGCCCCGCGCTGGAGCCCCAGTCCTGCTGCAACATCGTGTGGGTTCAGGGTGTAGAGTTTAAGGTTTAGGGTGTCGCAAGTACCATTCCGGGCCTTGATATTTCAAAAAAGGTGTTGAATTCAGTCATGACAACGATACCATATACGTCATAAGATGTACGTCAAAAAACGGCTTACACCTTGGCTAAGAGCCCTGATAGAAGTCGTAGAAACCCTTAACGAGCCGTTATGAATATAGGATCCCCGGTAACAGAGGAATAAAACAAGGCCCCCCTTGTTTGGTATTGGGTGGTCTTATGAGGAGCTCGGAGCCCTAGCTAACACCCTTAACGGAACCCTATAAACCCTAGATCCCTCAACCCTAAACCCTGAACCCCTAAACCCTGAGCTCCTAAACCCTGAACCCCTAAACCCTGAACTCCTGAACCCTGAACCCCCAAACCCTAAACTCCTAAACCCTGAACTCCTAAACCCTGAACCCGCAAACCCTGAACTCCTGAACCCTGAACCCCGAAACCCTAAATCCCTAAATTCCGAACCCCTAAACCCTAAACACCCCTTAACAGAACCCCAAACCCTAAATCCCTAAACCCTAAACACCCTTAAGGGGCCCGGATCCCAGCCTATCAGGCCACCCTCGAGGACGGTTTGGATGCCGTCGAAGAGCTGGAAAACAACTGCCAGCGAGCAGAGGCCCTAACTTGGGAATGCTAGGGTTTAAGGTTTAGGGTGTAGGGTTCAGGGGGGCCTTAACAACTAAACAGGGTTTTGGGCTCCTCTATAGTATATTGTATAACAAGGAACCCTAAGAGTAACATGGGTACTTCTTTGGGCCCCTAACTATATTACCTGCAAGCCTGGGCACCACCTAAAACAGGAACTCACAACAAACTCTCCCTTATAGTCCCGCTATACATCTTTAATGCTGACCCCCATAGCCCCACTGTATTATTGAGGCCCCTGTATTAGAGACAACAACATATACAGACAGGGGAGAAACTCGGAAGACGGTGTTGCGGCACATTTACTACTGTTTGTTATACAGGGACTATAACGGGACAGGATTTTGACTACTTGCTCAGGCTTCACTATGAAGTTCACAGGAGCACCTAGGATGATGATGAGGACGTTCATCGTCGCCAACACCTGAAGGGCGAGGTTCAGGGCTTAGGGTTAAGATCAGGCTTAGGGTTGAGATAGTGTTTAGGGCATAATAACAGGGCTCAGGGTTTAAGGTTTTGGGCCCAGGGTTTAAAGCGATTTTGTTACAGAACTTGGGGCAATCATGTTCGAGATGTGGGCAGCATTTCAGGCTTCAGCCCCTGTGGCTTTGGCCCCTAAAGCCCCTACCTGGACACTAAAGATCCTGCCTTTATGGCCCCTCATGCTCATTTCCGTTTTTGACATATGTCTTTAAAAAGGGAGGTCCTGGGCGGTCCAGGTTAACCCCATATGGAAAACTCCTTGTGGATCTCTGGTCCACACTAAACCACGGCTGTTCAAGGAGCCTTGCGAGGGATCGCTTACTTTTGCCAGATCCGCTTCAAGGTTCACGGTTGGCTTTAGGGTTTAGGGTTTAGGTTTAGGGTTTTAGGGTTTAGGGTTTAGGCTTTAGGGTTTAGGGCTTTAGGGCTTAGGGTTTAGGTTTGAAGCAGCCTTAGAGCAAAAGGATTTGCAACATTGCCAGACACAGAAGGGAGCACAAAGCTGGAACACTGTAGCAAATTCCTTCAATGACCACTGCAGCACTGCAGCCGGTCTGTTGATGCAAACTAAACAACAACATGATCGCCAATAAGTCACAGCTAATTACAAGAACCACAACAAGTTTAGACCCATGACTAGCGTGATAAACGCCGAATATTGACCTAACTAAACCCTAAGCCCTAAGCCCCATCCCTAAGCGCCCTAGACATTCCAGCAATCCTTAATTGCAGGCCCTAAGTGTTATCTTAAACATCCCGAAATTGCCTGAAAATACCCCCCCCAACTCATAGTACTTTGGCATTCCTTTACAAAGGTTTGTATTCGGCTACTTTCAGGGTTCCTGCAAACTACCGGTTACTATAAGACTACAGAGGGCGCTCACAGAACAAATGCCCTAACGAAGCTAGACCCTACACCCCAACACCTATAAACCCTTAACCCCTAAACCCCTAAACCTTAAACCCTTAACCCCTAAACCCTCGGGGGTTCAGGGTTTAGGGTTTAGGGGTTTAGGGGTTTAAAGGGTTTACCTGCCCCAAAACCTACAAAATAGGTAGGCTATGACCCCTTAATTCCAAGGTAGAACCCCTAAAACGGTAGGGTTTTTTTGCATCCCCAGGTAGGGCACGGGGTCCTCCTCATCCGAACTGAAGAGTCGCGCTGCCAGGCCGCGGCCCAGGAAAAGCAGCAGCCCCAAGGCGGAGCAACTCCTCCCGGGAGGAGTTTAGGGTTTAGGGGTTTAGGGTTTAGGGTTTAGCCTTAGCATCAAAGGACTCATATTTTAAGGCTTTTGGGCCCAAAGACCCTATCATCAAAGGCTTTTGGGCTATTTTGATGCTAAGGGTTAGAATAAAGAATGTAGCTAAGGTTTAGAGTTTAAGGTTCAGGGGGTTCGGGTTTCGGGGTGGGTTTAAGGTTTAGGGGTTTGGGGTTTCGGGTTCAAGGTTTGGGGGTTTAGGGTTCAGAATAGAAGGTTTTGGATGGTTTCGGGCTTATATAGATTTCATATGTGTGACTACAGTTTTCAACAAAGGGTTTAATTGAAGGCTCAGGTTTAGCACGGGTTCCGTAAACCCAAAAGATAAGCGCTAAAGCCAACGGCTCTTAAACCCTATAACCCTAAACCCTAAACCCTAAAACCCTGAACCATAAACCTATACCCCTAAACCCCTGAACCCCTCAAACCCTGGTGAACACCCCTAGAGCCCTAAACCCGAAACCCAAAGGCCATAGAAGGCCAGCCGGTCCCGAGTATCAAAGCTGCCCCGGCTTTCAAACTGCTGCGGGCCGAAGCACTTTGGCCTCCGGCGCTTGAGGGGGTTGAGGGGCCGGAGGTTCAGGGGGTTTAGGATTTAGGGTTTAGGGTTTAGCCTTAAGGGTTTAGGGTTTAGGGTTCGGGGTTGGGCTTTCAGCAGCTGGGTTTTGGATTTTGGGGCTTTCAGATGACTTAGGTGGGGTTTAGGAGCTCGGGTTTGACGTCTTGGGCGTTTCGGTTCCTAGGCTACGATTCTCGGTTTAGGATGCCAAAAAGCGACGCTGGACAAGACATCCATCCAGGTTGTCCCTGGCAACATCATCTTAATCAGCATCACCGCTATCATCAGAATCACCATCACCATCAATCTCGCAATCGTCATCAGCAGCAAAACAATGCCAAACCGAAGCCCATGCACACTAATATCAACACCTAATGTAGCAGCAGTTAGGGTTCCATATGATAACCATAATAGACTAGGCTAGACTAGGCTACAACACTTATACTATACTATGCTCTACTCCACTCCACTCCACTCTACTCTACCCCAAACCCCTATTGAAATGACTAAGGGCCGTACATTGCTGCTTTAAGAGTCCAAACACAAAGACTGGGAACAAATGCTGAGGAACTAAATTTGCAGGCTTCGATATCAAAATGCAAGTTGACGAATTGACTTTACGTTATATAGACAGTTGGTCAGGGTTTTGTTCTAATCGTCTGATGCTCAATCATTGTTCTTTTCGTGGTACTGTAGATTATTCAACCCCTACGGCTCAAAGCGAGCCGCGGAGCTTCACGCAGTATGGTCTTTGGGCCCACCCCAGAACCCCCCAAAAAAAATAACTATATGCATAAATATAAATAAATACATAAATGAATATATATATATATGTATGTATGTATGTATGTATGTATATTCCTATATATATATATATTCATACAAAATATATATATATATCTGTATGTATATGTATGTGGTCACCCCCCCCCCCCCATGATCCATCTACCCCAGCCTTCTAGCCATCTGTTCGTCCACAGTCTTATGTCTCCAGACGCTTTCTCCGAGGTCCAGAAACCATGCGTATTTACGGTGGTTTCTGCACTTCACACATACTGACCTCTACTTATTGTGCTTGTTGGTGGTATGCGTAAACCACCCAAAACCCAAACCAGAATCTGGTTCTGCGTCCGCGCTAATCGGAAGAAACACTTGAGCCTTGCTCAACTAACAATGACGCTGGAAACCTCGATTGTGTCTGCGTAGCTGGTGTTGTTTCCATTTATCAGAAATTCCTCTCTTTTACAAAGAAGCTGAAGAAAGCTCCTGAGTCCCGTATCAGTGGCGAGAACTCAACGAGCTCTTACAAACTGGCAACATCACTGTTTTAACTTTTGATGGTTCCGAAAAGAACTAGTCTCTCTCCACCGTACTCCAAATACAGTCGACCCAAAGTAAAGTGTGTCGAGCTTCATACGCTTTGTAACACGAATGGAACAGCTACTCGCTTCTTTATATCATGTGGAGTGAAACAACTCCTGTTACAACAAGAACAAGTCAGATGATCGTGTGCTAGCAGCAAAACAAGCAAAGACACAGGAAAGATCAACGTTTCCTTTCCCGATAAGGAATACGGTTATACACAGGTATACCAGGATACCATTTTATGCTTCGTGGGAGTAAGGACGAAATATAGCGGAAAGCCTTCGTTGCTCTCTTAGCAAGAAAAGCAAAAGACCACTTGGTTCATGCAAGCGAATAACCAGACTCAATTGCGCCATACTAGCATCGTTCAACAAGACATCATGGCCTAAAGTATATGTAACATATCTGTACGGAAACACCACCAACACCTGTCCTCCCCCGTCGCTTACTGGATCGCGATCCGATCCAGGAGGTGCGGGGTTTCGGTTGTTCGAAGATGCAAAGATTCGGGAGCCCTCTCTGACCAATGCCCTTGACTAGTCCTTTGCGCAACAGCAAATAGGCGGCAGGGGGGATTGAGGCCGCAGATGCGGCAACAAGAGTCTGTTGTCTTGACCGCTCGGCCACGGGAACCCGTGATTTGTGTCATATGTACCCACAACACAGAATCACGATGAACTGAAGGCGAAAACAGCTCACTGCACACGGGTCTCACTTTAATCGGGCTCTGAGATTCTGATTCTCGGGATAGTTCTGACGGCATAATTTGTTCTCAGATGGACCGGTTATGAGCCATGAGCTGAGCACTGGCCTGGAGCATGAGCGACGGAACTTGAGATTTTGACTTGCCATCTTGAAAACATGAAATCAGTAGATGTGCAAAATAGAGCATGCTTTGCAACATACTGTGTGGTGAGACTGCTTGACTGGCCCCATGTGAACAAAGTTTGTTGTGCTTCATGAAGCTTTTGGTGGGTTTGCATAGTGTAAATATAAAGCAAATGTAGAGCAACCCATGCGGTTACCCTGTTTCCTCTTTGAGCTCTAGTGTAGGTTGTGGAGGGCGAAGCAAAAGAAAGTTCAGCTACAGTATATGAGATGACAGTTGGGACATTCAGCCCACCCGCCATTGCGCGCTGCGTCGTCTGGATCGCAGCGACGGGGTGAGAGAAGGACCTGGGCCCAGTTCACACCGCACCACCCTCAGCCTTCAACACCCATCGTACCTCTGGCACGCCGCCGCGGCCTGCCAAGCATGCAAAACGCCCTGGCCACGATTCAGTGTTGATGTTGAGGCCCCGGCAGGTAGGCGGCTAGGCGGAGCGCATTGCGCCGGCGAATGATTTCAGGATCGTTCATGGTGTCTCTAAGCCGAAGAGCTGAATCCAAATTCGGGGCTCAAGGGCGGGCGTAGTTTCGGCCAGTCGGCCAGTTGTTGCAATGCTTCGAGTTTGCTGTTGTGATAAACATGTGCCAAGCAATATTCACATAACTGTCCAAGAATATGGGAACACTCGCAAACCAAGTTTCTTTTCTCTCTCTCCTACGGGATAAATCCGGAAAGTCGAGAATTGAAGGCTTGTTGGCGATTCGTTTAGGGATTTGGATTTCCGTGCCGACGGGGAAAACTGAAAAACTGTGCTTGCTGGTGTTGATTGGGCCTTTAGGGTTGGGGTTTAGGATGTATGGTTTAGGGATTTAGGGTTTTGTTTCCTCTGCGCGCTGAATTGTCGTCGGAATCCGGACATGTCCGCAGGCTTGTTTGAGGAAAGGGTGAAACAGGAGCTGGTGGATGCAAAAAACCAACGACGAACCCAAGCAACTCCAGCAGGATCCACCTCCAAACTCGGAACAATGACCAAGCTACAGCAGCTGTACAGTATTCGGCAGAAGCGCATGTCTGCCAGGACCCCATGCAACCCGCACCCGACCCAAGCGAATCCTAATAGTGTGGAGTGTGCCCTCGCAACGAATACATACAAAGGACGCAATCAGCACCTTCAACACACCACGATTCTACGCTCGGCGCGCGGAGCCATTTGCGGAGGACATCTCCGGAGCAGCGCAATCTTGGGCCACAGCTTCAATCCGCCGTGAAGATCACGACACATGAACTTTCGACATGTGCCGATCGTCGTCGGGGTCTCAATCTCAGAAGCCACAGCTTGCTCTGATGAGAAGACAACTCCTTGCGGCAAAGGTCTGGGGCTTGGTGTTCCGAAACCTGCTCAGCCCGAGACAAGGAGTCCCGCAGAAATCTGTAGCAGCTGCCTGTCGCCGACGCGCTGAGCAACAGGTGCAATGGGCACGATTCTCATGCGGTGGCACTGTGGTGCTTGTAACTGGGTCATTCTCATCGACAGACCCACGTGCTGCATGGTCTGAAATTGATGCGACTACTACAGGCTCTGCTGCAAAAGTCAACGCCGACTGAGGCTGCGAACCCTGCTGAAACCGAAGTCCGCTAGCTTGATGATCTTTTGACCCTTTTGCCTCAAACGAGTGGGCTCTTCCGCCATCGACACTGATGTTCTTGCTACGAGAGCTGTGCTCATCCAGGAGGATGTGCTCTGTCTTCAGGTCCTCATGTTCGGAAAAACACATGCCGGAGAGATGTACTAAAACAAATGCGGGCTCTCTCTCTTTTAAGCGTTCCTGCGGAAGCGCTTACAGTGCCGGTCAACTGGGAAGAGATGCACCCCTTCAGGGTGCACTCCCCGCCAGAGCCGGTGCCCGCGATAGCGGGCCGTGAGTGAAACGTGCATCCTTGGGTGAAAGTCACCCAAGGACCGTCCCGATTTGCTGCAAATGATCCGCAAAGCATCGCCTGGCTCGAGGCCGTGTTGCCTCCCTGCTTTTCGGTACGCCATCTTGAAGATGTGGCGCAGCTGCACGTAGCGGGGAAATTTGAGCTCGACGACCTCGCGCCCGCTGAGATAGTACAGCTTCATCCTTCAGGGGAATACGGATGGGTGGGGGGGGGAGGTCGTTCAGCCTACGACTTAATATAAAATGAAAAAAAATTGCGTTCACACCTGATACCGGACAGGTGCGAAAACCGCACCCATGCCACCAGGAGCAAGGTTCTGCGTGCCGGAGGGGTCTGCGGTTGCGGCACCATTGGGGGCAGAAAGGCTGGGAAGCTTGCGAGCCTTCTGCGGCATGAGCCTGCAGATGGCGTCACGCGAGGTTATGCCCTCTGCGTGACATGTGATTTTGATTCGTTCAAGTTTGGGCCCCAATGTGATTCCACATTGGGGGCTTGGCCCCAACGTGGAACCCATTCTTTTCTGTTTTTTTTTTGCCCCCAATGTGATTCCATAACAAAACTATCTTTTTTTTCCCCCAATGTGATTCCACATTGGGGGCACACCCCCAATGTGGAATCACATTGGCTCTGTTTGTTTGCTCCACTCATTCCGGCTGGAAATTCAACACACGTGCTTGTGTTTTTGCTACCGTTCCTTGTGCTTGTTTGGGTTCTGTGTAGGGATTCTGAGGTTTGGGTCTCATAAGCTAAACCCTGAACCGAAATGCTTCACGGCTCAAATCGGAAGTTCTTACCAGAAACCTAAGGCGATAGCGGGAAAGGAATCCTCAAGCCATAACTTTAAGAATTTTGCGTCCTGAGCCCTAGCCGCAAGCCCTAAAGCATAGGGTCACAAGACCTGATACCCGAAGCCCCCAACCCCAAACCCCTAGAGCCCTGGCAACCATGCATGAAGCTCCCCAGCTTCCGGCCAAACCCCATGTGGGACAAAGATCCGACCGAGCGGCTTGGGTCTGGGAATGAGATGCCTGCTCCTCTTCCGTAGCCTGTGACGGAGACCCAGTCGTGCTGAGATTGCGTCAGCTCATGCATGTTCCCGCTTATGCACCGCGGACGTGGCCTTGAGGACGTCTATGTTGGGCATGACATCCACCAGCAACAGGGCGAGGTCGTAGAGTCGTACTCCTCGGCAACCTTCGTGCGGTATGCTCCATTATTGCATGCCCCGCCTGCCGCATGGCGTGGACAGCAGTGTGGATGTCACGTCCCCAAAGGCTACGGAACTGGTAGAGGTCATTAATTACCTGTACACTGACGCAACAGGCCGGTTTGGCGTGCTGCATGCTATGATACTCTGAGCGCCTGCACATAGCACCACCGCGGTATTCTTTTGCGGCAGGTGCTTGCTCTCCGCCAGGGCCGCTTGCAGGTGCGCGGCAAGATCCCCAAGCCCTTCCCCCACGCCGGATGCACCGGCAGGGGGGCGAGTCACTTTTGGGCCACTGTCCCAGCGACATCCTCATGCATAAAAAGCTACGTTCTGTCGCCGATCATGTGAAGCACTCTTGGGCAGACGAGGTTTCGACCTGGTAGTGGATCCCATCGTCTTTGACGCGGTAGCGCCAATGGGTCCATGGGTCCATTCGCCCTGGGATCCATCCTGTACATGCGCTATGTTGTCACCTCGTCTCCTTATATATATATATATATATGTATGTATACGCTGCCTTCCACGTACATGTTCTACCGTCCTTGTCGACCACGACGGCGCAGAGCGTGGAGTCGCTGAGAACTTTTTGCAGCGTCCTGCCATCAATGTCATATCGCGATGCTGACACCTAAGCTAACACGGCACTCTCATGAGGCCTCCAGGTAATCAACGAGCGGGCTCAAATGGTAGCCATCGGCATGGTACGGATGACCTCCGTCGCCGCAGGAGCGAGGATTGGACAAGCCTTGTTGACTACGTGCCTGTGCGCTGGCATTCCTCGAGGAGTGAGGCTGCCTCTTCTCAGCGTACATCTGCTGCCTGGCGGATTGCCTGTACATGACCATGTCTCGCGGACATACGACTTACCGGCGACTGCGTTGCTGCGGCCTGGCTGATGTTCGACATGTTGACCTGGGTGCAGGATAGTTTCAGCATTGAAAGCTCCACTGACGTACAAGCAGCTGGAGTCTGAGGTCTAAGCGAAGGAGGGATGGGCACGAGCCGTATCTCACACACATCGCTCGGAGTTGTTGCTGAGGGGCCAAAACAGCAACATGCCCACGATGACTAGTTGGCTCGACGCAGTCACAGGCATGCTCATGCCATCTGTGGTCTGTCCCCTTCCTCCCATTTCCTGCACAAAGTTGTTTTGGATCGTTTAGCAGGATTTGCTGTGGTATCGCATTCGTAGGTTTCATGGGTGGACGGGATTTGCTCTAGAGTTTCCCGCCCAGCAAGTCTCATGCTGAAGCAGGATTTGCTTTAATGTCCCACCCATAGTCTTATGAGCAAAAAGAGTGCTGTAGTATCCCGTATAATAAGTCTCGGAAGGAAGCAGGATTTGCTTTCGTGTCCCACCCGTAGATCTGTTGAATATTCAGGATTTGCTTTCCCTTATGCTGCTACCCAAGAAGTCTTGAAATGGGACAGTATTTGGTGTAGTGTCCCACCCGTAGATCTTATGAGTAGACAGGATTTGCTTTGGTGTCCTACCTGTACGTCTCATGATTCAGCAGGACATACTGTAATTCCCCACTCAAAAGAAGAGGTCTTATTAATAAGGAAGCAAGATTTGCTTTAGTGTCCCACCTGTCGGTTTTATGAGCAGACAGGATGTGCCTTTGTGTCTCGCCCAATAAGTGCGATAAGGAAGCAGGATTTGCTTTAGTCTCCCACCCATAGGACTCATGAGCAGACAGGCTCTGCTTTAGCATCCCGCTAGTAGGTCTTCCGAGCAAACAGGATTTGCTTCAATATCCCGCTCAAAGACTACGTCTTGTAAGGAAGCGGGATGTGCTTTAGTGTCCCACCTCTACGTCTTATGAGCAGACAGCAAGACACCACGCTCTCTTGTTTTTGGGGTTGGTGCGTGTGGTGGCTTGCGACTTCACGTGGGGCCGGCCACTCCGCGGACCTCGGCAATACGCAGAACTCGCGTGTATAGTCGATGCGCGCACTGATGTTGTTCTTAATCACTAAGTCGCTCGCAAAGGCCATGATCTCGTCTGTCCGGAGATCGTCGAATGCCTGACATCCGGTGTGTTTGCCAAACCACGCATGAGCGATGTCGGCCGGCCTTGCAGACGGCCAGGAGTTGCGACCGCTGCCATCGGTAGAAGTCCCGTTGGCCTGACATGCGCCCGGTGAGCTGTGTTTCCACCGGCTGCTTTCGGGGCGCTGCATGTGAAGGGAGGCGGTGCATCCAGGCCAGCATCGAAGATATCGATGCTTCTGTTTGGCTCCTGGAGGCTGCCCTGCCTCGGTATGAAGGTCCCAGCAGCCGTCCGCCCAGGGCGACCAGACGTACTGGCGACGCGGGTCCGGCCCGACACCTTTTACGGACATGATGGACGAGAGCTGCTACGTTCCCGTCGTGCCTTCGCGGCCTGCCGCGGGAGTCAACATGCCTCACACATGCGCTTATCCTTTCGGTCGTATAGCAGTTGCTTGGTGCCCGGCCGCGGACGAGAGCCAACAGACCTGGGCGTAGCAGGAGCGGACGAGTG
>CAJNJA010016059.1:0-11502 GCA_905231915.1 Symbiodinium necroappetens | reverse complement strand
TAATTAATTTAATTAATGTAATTAATTTAATTATTTTAATTAATTTAATGAATTTAATTAATTTAATTACTTTAATTAATTTAATTAATTTAATTAATTTAATTAATTTGATTAATTTAATTAATTTATTTAATACAATTAATGTAATTATTTTAATTAATTTACTTAATTTAATTAATTTAATTAATTTAACCAATTTAATTAGTTTGACTAATTTAATTATTTTAATTAATTTAATTAGTTCAATTAATTTAATTACTTTAATTAAGTTAATGAATTTAGTTAATTTAATTAGTTTAATTAGTTTAATTAATTTAGTTAATTTACTTAATGTAATTAATTTAATTCATTAATTAATTAATTTACTTTATTTTAATTACCCAAGACACTAGCGTCATATGATGCAGAAAGGTCCTACGTACATAGCTATATATATATGTGTATATACAGATAGATAGATATAGGAATGAAAACTATGTAGTTATATAGATATAGCTAGAGATGTAGGTACATAGATATATAGATATAAATGTAAAACTCGCGCACACACACACAAATACAAACAGACATGCATGCATGCATGCATGCATACATACATACATACATGCATACATATGTAGATACATACAGACATACATGCAGGAACATTCTTGTACACATGCATGTATATACGCATCAAGACACATGCACTGAAGAAGCCACACGGAACGAAACAAGGTGTCCACCAACCCATCAAAGAGCAATAACCAATCCTCAAACAGATTCCGAGACCAAACCTTGGACTGAGCCATGGCACCCTCTGCCTCGGAAGAGTGCCGCGTCGGCTTGAAGCAGCCGCCGGTAGGAATCATCACAGAACCTTCGTTCAGAAAAAAAGACTGGGCATGCAGCTGTTGGATTGTTACTGATGCTGCAGCAAAGAAATAAAGAGATTTGGATGAAGCTTTTAACTTCCGAGCAGAGGCAATGCATTTGTGCGACAAGAAAGAGAAAGACAGACAAAGAGCGAGAGCGCATTTTGGGACGTCATAACATATGCACACAGGACGGAGTTGCTGCTTGTATTGATTGGCCATTGCAATGATGCTTCAACCAATGTTCAAGAACGGGTTGCTGGTTTAAGAAACAAGGATGGACAATGAGGGGTCTTTGAGTCAAAGTCGTCGTGGCTGATAGCTCAGGTCCCGAATCCGAAGAGAACTCTCAGAAAACCGCAACCGTCGATGGCACGTCACGTCTGGATGCCGTTCTCTGGGAGACTACCTGTTGCAGGAAGAGCTGCCACAACATAGCATGACAACATATGTATGCTCCTACTCGTAGTTACCTCATCTCTCAGATTGCTACAGAATCTACTGGCTATGGAACCGCTTCGGGATACCCGGCCAGTGCCTGGCCAGGGCAATGCTCTAAGGCCATGATTTTCGCCTTTGAAGCCAACACACGCCGAAAGGCTAATCGCACACATCAAACTTCCTGACTCCTAAACAGGGGCCGGAATTCTTTAATTGTTTGGTGGCGCTCCAAGAGCGAAACTAGTTTTGTTTTGGTGCTTTCGAATCCTCCAAATAGTGCGATATACGGTATCTAGCCTGCCTCTGTAGAGACTGTGTGTGTCTATGTGTATATATGAACATACATATACAATATGCACACGCAAGATGTGCGTGTGTATACACACACTAATAAAAAAAACATACACATACATTGCACTACAGCTGAACTCAACAATTAATGAGGACACGATCGCCCATCCGCACAATCTCCAGCATTACGGTCTACGCGTCTTTCTCAAGCCTTTTCAATAGGACAACTAGGACCTTTGGCGTCAAAAAAACTTTCAAGCCTGCAAGTTGTTTCTGACGCAAGGCCTTCACCCAATCTTCTGGCCGGAGGGGGCGGAGGCGGTGCGAGGTTGATCTCATGTCGTAAGCCCGACCCCTCAATAATCGATGGCGGTTCATCTCCCACCTGCAGCTCGATCGCTCACTAATTAACCGAAATTGGCTCACCCCATTTCTCAAACCCGCCCCTGAATAGGCGATTGTGCATGATCCCACTTCCCAAACGACACCTCATTCAGCGATGACAAACCCGGCTCCGTGACTGCTCCATGATTCGGCGATGACGCCTGATCTCATATCTTCATCCGGACCCCTCGTCAGGCATGACGGTGGATCCCATATCTTACAAGCTCCCCTCCGGTGTGCGCTGGCCTCCTGGCCTCCTTCCAGCACTAGAGCGACATGCATCTAAACATAGCGAGTGGCTTGGTGAGGGGAGGGGGGGGAGGTTGGGGCAAGGGCGGGGCGCAGCCCCATTTGCAAAACATGGAAGACTACCTTCTTGCAATGTGCTTGCTTGGACTTGCCGGGCATTCTGCTGGCTTGTGAAGACAATACCTGCGGGTTGGGGAGGCGGAGGCCTTTCAGTTCCTCAGAACATGGGCCAAATTCTTGTTAAGTTCTGAAAGGTTCTCAGGGGCACGGTGTCCGCCTCTTGGAATTAGCACGAAGCTGGGGGTCCGCGGCAGTCCCGTTTGTGTGTGTGTGTGTGAAACCTTGAAGAAGATGAGAACATGTAGGTCTCGCAAGTTCTTGCTTGCCCGGATGTTCGAGGCATTGTTGTTTTCAGCAGCGTTTGAAGTGTGGCTGGGCCGAGAAGCAAGAAGTTGGTACGCACGGTCCGAGCGGCAGCGGCGGAGGAGCTGTGTGTGTGTGAAGCTGGTAGATATGTACAAATATATACATGTATAGATGTAAAGACGTATACGGGTATAGGTGTACAAATGTATATATGCGTATAGAGATATAGATGCATGGATATGTGGATGTGATGTAGAGATACAGATACGTAGACCTGTACATACATACAGCAATATACGGATGGGTAGGTAGGAAGACCAACAGGTAGAGACAGATACACATAGACATACATACATGTGTATGTATAAATAAATAAATATATATATATAGAGATATATATATATATATTGAGATGTAGAGATGTGGATCTGTAGATATAGAGATGTATATGTATAAGATAAGTATCAAGATAGATGAGCTTATACAGATATGTAGGTATATAGCAATGTATATGCCAATATACTATATGGGAAAGAGAACACAGAGAGAGAGAGGGAGGGAGAGAGAAAGAAAGAGAGAAAGAGGGACAGAGCGAGCGAGGGAGAGGGAGTGAACGACAGAGAGAGAGAGAGAGAGAGAGAGAGAGAGATTAAGTATGGCACAGGCCGGAGGAGCCAGGAAGCCAGGAAGGCAAGAAGCAAGACAAGTCAAGAAGCCTGGAAGCCTAGAAGCTGGAAATCAAAGTAGCCGAGAGGCCAGAAAACCCAGAAGCCAGGCCGGAAAGCCAAGACCAGGAAACCAAGGAGCCAGCAAACCAAAACCACAAACAAACAAACAAAAAAGGAATTTCAATGCCGGCAATCAGCCCGAAACTAACAACACCCGGCCTGCTAAATTCTCCAGGTTCTGAATAAGGTCTCCATATACCACGGGGGAAGCTTCGAACAACAGGACCTCAGTGCAAGGGCGACTTTCGGGTCCAGGAAGGATCGGGCTGTCTTTATTCCGGGCTTTCGGCATGGGCGCCCTAGTGCTGAGGCCTGGATCTTCAAGAGGGTCCAGGACAGTGTTCAAAACGCAGAGGCGGACCTGTGTGGCTATCCTCAGAAACTTTCTCGTCGTGTCTTCTAACAGCCCATACCTCCTGAGTCCCGAGCAGCCCTAAGCTGCAGCCAGTTCAATCCTAAAAACGAAACCCCAAACCTCATGCAGATTTCCGGTTTGTTATTTTTTGCAATGCTTACTTATCTCAAAGGCCATGAGCCCATGAAGCAGGCCTCACAACGGTTTCCTTGTTCCGGCATTGAGCCTATATAACCCTGGACCCTGGAGCCTCGGTCACAAAGAACACATTACCTGCGAGGATGGGTTGCCAATCTGTGCGAGGGCAAAAGTGTAAAAAGGTAGCAGGGACCTGGAGGCTCACATTCAGGGTACAGAAATCTGGAACTCCCCCAAACTAAACCACATAAGCCCTAAGACAGTTGTGGTCCTCGACGTTCGCAAAAAACCGAAATCGTGCCAAGTCTCCCTGTCCTGTATCCGACGCACCTGTGCAGCCAACACGGCCGAGCCGGCAAAGAGGTCAAACTCTCGCCGGCCTCCAATGATGATGAGAGGATTATACAGGGGTTGAGGTCTTTGGGCCTGGGTCTACGAGGCTTGAGTGGTGCAGGCCATGAAGTGGATGTCACCCCACAGTCTGCAAGTTGTAGAAACTGGATCCATGCTGGGACTGCGAATCTTTCAAGCGAACACAGGATCCGGGCGCAAAGGACGTCGAGAGGACCAAGGAAGCACACAACCAGCGGGACACGCCTGGGAGATAACTGGAAACGGGCCTTGGCCACGAGGCCCTGACAACTCTCTCAACGGTATCCAACCTGGTACCAGTACCTCAGCCTCATGTAGAACGGTAGCTCAACCCCATGATGCCCCATGTAGAACAACCGAACATAGGCATCCAAGCAGAAAGGCTGCCTCCCGGTGAAGCTTTTCGGTTGATCCGTCTTTGAATCTCCAGGTATTGGCAAACCTTTCGGCTCTTTCAACACAGGGGCACTGCTTGCCGAGCCTGACTATCTCCCGGTCCTACGGACAGCAACACTAGTTGAAATCTACTTATATACAGTCCCGTATACAAAACACACGACCGTGCTTACATCCATTATCCATCTGAAGACGATGACAGTCTAGCCTTGCTCTGCTGCCCTTGCGAACTCAAGCTAGCATGCGTTGGTGCAAAGGAAAACCCGCGTGGGGCTGATGGCATCATGGTTCCGAAATGCAACACGGCCTTGCCCGTGCAGGATCCACGTTACGAAATTGCAGCCGGCTCAGTACCGGAAGCTTCAAAACGCTGATCAAGCCCCACGCTCTGAACTCCCTGACAAGTAGCTGCAGGCGTCACCGCGTCGCAGCCCGCCGGAACACCGACGGACAGAAGCTGGAAGATCCCATCCTCGAAGTTCCTTCCCCCGTGCTCCCGGCAAATGGAAGAAACCAAAAACACATATAGGGCAATGTAAACGAGTCTACACCTTTAGCTCCATAGCTCTCCATCGACCAAACACGATGTCGGATGTATGTGCCTTTGGTCTGTGCGTCCAGGTTTCTGCACACATACTCTTGCTGTCTCTGCATGCACATAAGCAGATAGATAGACAGACAGACTTGCTGTCCGATTGATAATAGGTGCAATTTAAACATACATGCATACACCGTCTTTATAGGCCACCAGGCAATATAGCCAAAATACTGAAGCAAAAGTAAACTACCCTTAAGGTTTGCCAGGCTACCAGCCGGATCGCTGTTACCCCAACCAATCGGAGTTAGTGTTGAGGGATATATTTAAAATAGGTTGTCAGGTTACAATCAGGCTGCTGGCTAATGTTCTTGGACTAAAGTCACCATTCATGATGTTCCTGCATTTGAGTTTTAGGGCTTACATTACGGATAGTTTGTTGCTCTTTTTGACAGGGGCAGGGTGCTATTGAAGATAATATTGCAGTCGCCATTGGGACCGATATCAGGGCCCAGGCCAAGCTTAGCTTCAGGGTTGTCGTTGTTCAGAATTAGGAATCACATCAATGTCACTGTGACTCTTAGGCATCCCAACTGCGCTTTACCTCTAGTCACTAGTCAGAATGCATGCATTAGATTTGCCATTGGAGTCGCTGTGGGGGCCGATGTTGAGCTTGGGGAATAAATGTCGGCAGTAGTCAACAGTGCCATGACGGTGAATATGGGCATGAATAGTAGATAATGCTATACCGGTTGAGATGGGTGTCAGTTATTGCTCATGATAAGTTTGCTAGCTGCTAGCAGTACTTCATGGTTGACAAAAAACACTGATGAGGCCAATATTCCGGTTACCACTAGGTCCATTACTGGGCTTGCTTTTGAAGGTAGCATGCGCTTTTCCATACGACGGTGAACCGTTGCCATATAAGAGATATCGGCGTTGCTGTTTAACTTAATTTCTTAGACAGATGTGAGAGCCCTAAATGAGGCTTCGATGTCCATACTATGCGGGGTCAGTTTTGGTTTGCCCTAGAAAATGTGATCATGCTCGCACTCATAGTAAGGTGAATGTGAAGCCTGTGTCATTCTTAATTAGGTCTGTTGTTGCGACAACTATTGCGACTACGAATATTATCGGGGCTAGCAGTCCCGTCTATCTTCAGCCTTTGTCCAACAGACTTCAGTGAGCAAAATACGGGAAACACCACTACATGGTAGTATTTTTCATCGTGGAAGCATGTATGCATGGGTGGATGCATGCATGCTCGCATGCATGTATGTGTGTATGCATGCTCCTGTTTGTATGCATGAATGTAGACATGTAATAGGTACGCAAGTAAGTATGTTATGTAAGTACGTATGCCTGTCAGTCTGTCTGTCTGTCTGTCTGTCTGTCTGTCTGTATGTGTGTAGTCTTGCAGTGACGGAAGAACATGCACGTGTGTATGTATGTATGTGCACATGTCTCTGTGTGTGTATACGTACGCGTGTGTACAATCCTAGCAGCAAACATGCCAGAGCCGAGAAAGAGAGAGATAGAGAGAGCGAGAGAGAGACGCAGGTTTGCATTACGATTTACAAAAGACCCAGAGTTTGGGTAAATGCTCCCTCATGTGCCCTGGAAAACCACAACATGGTAGATAGCTGAGGGTATATATATGTGTATATACATATATATATATATGTATACATATATATATATATGAATATCTGTATGTATACACATACACATACATGCAGACACACACACACACACACGCACACACACACACAGACACAGACACAGACAGACACAGAAATACACAGGCACAGTTGAATACATGTACACAGAGACAGATCGGATGGATCGTTCAATAACTCAGCATGTAGATGGATGCATCGACGGAAGGGTGGATCGAGAGACCCCGACAAAACGGTACAACTGATTAGACAAAGAGGTGGACAAGACAGCTGAACAGATAAATATGAAGCTGCACATGTGTACCGACAAGGCACAAGTAAGCAAGTGATACCGGCCTGCATGAATGCATGTCTGACATTTTGTTGAGCTTGGACTTGGCTAGGCTTGTCGTGTCTTTTCGTCCGTGCTTTGGCCTGCTTTGTTAGGCTGACTGTTTGCCAGCACATGCGCGAACAGGCACGGGCATGAGCATACGGACGAACCATCAGTGGGCACACGTGCACAAAAAGGTGCAATCTTGGAGGGAGGGAGAGAGAGAGAGAGAGAGAGAGAGAGAGCGCGAGAGAGAGAGAGAGCAGGAGAGAGAGCGGGCGAGAGAGCAAGAGAGAGAGAGAGAGAGAGCGAGAGAGCGAGAGAGCGAGAGAGCGAGAGAGCGAGAGCGAGCGAGGGGAGGGGAGTGGGGGAGGCGGGGAGGAGGCACAGAGAGACAGAGAGAGAGCGCGACGGTGGGAGGCAGAGAGTGACACAGAAAGAGATAGAGATAAGATAGAAGGAAGAGAGATATAGAGAGCCAAACGAAGCAGGAAGAGAGCGGCATGCACAAGTCCTGCGCGCGGTGTGCAGATACGTTCTTCGCCGCAGCAATTATGCCACACATACGTACGAAATTGCAGGGTGAACTAGTCTCGCGGGTCTTTCCAAGCTGGCCTATGGAAGCCAGGCGCTAAACCACGAAAATCGTAGATGCCACTGCCTGGTCCGATGCTGAGTCTGACAGTTCTCACGCACAGTCTTGAGGAGGTCAGATCTCGGAATCCTCTTCAGCCCTGCCTGCATGGCAGTCCACGATGGTTAGCGGTTCTTCCGATGCCATCAGTGCTTGCGCCAGGCTCAGGTAAACCTGACTCGCAAGTGTGCCGAGCCCGGCTGTTTGCCGTACAGTTGGTAACTGCAAGTCGGAAAACTTGATGAGTCATCCCACTACTTGCTCCAACAACGTAGGACTCCTCAAGCTAGGCATCGTGCCCGCAAGGGATCTTTTTCAGTGCCGAAGGTGTTGGGGTTCCAGGCTCTAGGGTGCGAGGGCATGAGACGCTTTACCGTGCGGTACAGTCATGTGTCTCTCAGCTCTAGACTTGCACAACTCCTTTCAATCCGTTGAAAAAGCACAAAAAAGTTCCGCATGCAGAACACCGCGTGGCAACTCTGCACAACTTGCATCCGAGACTTCGAACTCCACCCCTGCATCTGAAATCCGACAAGCTAAGAAATGATAGAGTTGACCGTGGTTCATCATGAAGGGCGGGGAAAATTGAAGTCCTGAGCCTACTTACAGTTTTACGCCACTACTTAAAACAGTACTAATACTAGCACTCACCCCGAGGCTTGGGCCGCAACGATGTAGTGAAATTGCTTGATCCAGTGCTATTCAAGGCACTACGTGCTTGAAGCAGTCGATGGGGTCGCCCGCTTGGAAGGCATGCACGTAAGTGTGCCGATCCCTGGGATGCAACTCTTGGAGGTCGAAGGCTGGTGCCTTTGAGTGTCTAGGGTGTATAGCAAAAAAAGACACGATTGTCAGCCCAATTTCAAGCACGTTCGGCTAGAGTCTGGAGCTCCATGGGTTTCGGAAGTATACTGGTGCCACCACTGCCCCCTGAGCACTCCACAGACTGTCTGCACCCAGATGGTCTCGTACACCTGCCACAGTGAGCAGCTCCCAGGGCTTCGCAGCTGAGAAGCGCTTGTGGATTGTTTATCCGGTTAGGATGAAACGTTCCTAGATTAAGCGAACCAAGTGGAAAATGCAAGCTACAGCACATTAGCCTCTGCTCTTGCTGCAGAACGGACTACGGTCAGATATGTTCTGGTTTGGAAGTTAGTATAGTAGTAGACGGTGGACGCACAGGAATGAAGATATCCTGACACACAACAACGCACAGCGATAATGAGTGCACTCAGCATGCTGGACATGCTGTTCATGTCCTTCATCGACCACTCCCATTACCACATAAATATGAGGCTGCTGATTGCCAAGCCCTGCATAGTTAGCATTGACGACCTTGGTCATGAAAATGCTTCGTGTCTTCATTATGACCGCAGCAGCAGCAGCAGCAACCGCAGCAACAGCAGCAGCAGCCGCAGCAGCCGCAGCAGCAACGGCAACGGCAACGGCAGCGGCAACAGCAACAGCAGCGGCAGCAGAAACAGCAGCAGCAGCAGCAACAACAACAACAACAAGAAAAATAAGTAACGCAAAAACAAATCAATAAAACTGTCGAGACAGATGACGATCACCACCAACACCAACACCAACACCGGCCTGACATGACCAAGCTCTGCAGCAAAAGCAGCGCTCGGGACCACTCGCCGCAGGCTTCGCAAGCTTGAATTGCCTCAAGAGGCCGTTGGATGTGTCAGCCGTGCTTTTTGAGGCAGTCTGGTTGTGGCACGAGGAGGCCAAAGGTCGTCAGAAACAGCTAGCGGCTGAAATAAAAATCCCCGAAAGCTCTACCTAGTCTGCCTAACTGGGCCTAGTTCAATGCTATCAAGGCAAGGACCCGCCGTTTCTAAGAAGGATGTGGTTCTCCAGGCTGCTGCGGCTGCTCCTTTCCCACTCTCACAAATGTCTTACTGATCTTACTGTTGCTACAATTGGTCATGCAGCCCTTGTCAGCCACGTTGCTCTTATCAATGAGTCCGCCACTTTGGCGGCGACAAATCAACTACAAGCAGTACTTCTCGCACGGCCATGTGCACTTATGCTCTGCAAAAATCTACTTGCAGGTGACTCGAAACATCGTGCAGCAATGATGGTGGCTATAGCTGCTCGCGCTACAATCATTGTCAATACGGCTGTGCTGGGTTAATGCGTCCTCGCCAATAAAGCGAGCTCAGCAATATCCAGCTATGAATGAATGAAGCTTCTGGCAGACCTTCGGACATTAAGTAGGTGGTTGAAGGTTGCTTTTTTCCCATTCCCAGTGGTCTTCATCTTGGTGTCCCCATCTGCCATTCCTCTTTGGCGTTGATGTTTTGGCGTTTGCAGTTGCGTTGCTTGCTATTGGTGCTCTCGTTTGCCACTACTGTCTGATGATTTATCGGTGCTCCTGGTTTCCATCACACTCGCGGGTTTGTTGTCTTGGTGTTCCCGTTTGGCATGGCTGTGCTGCTTGTAATTGTTTCCTGTTGGCCATGACTGTTTGGTGTGATTCTGTCTTCGTGTTCTTGTGTGCAAGTCCGGTGTGCCTTTGTCTTTGGTGCTTTTGGAGTAAGGGCGACATGCGATTGTCAGATTGTTGGGGAGACGTTGCGCTGCAGCTGTGCTTTGGGCTCGGGTCTTGCCGTGTCAAGGAGCAGAACTGAAAATGCAATGGCAGGAAACATAGCAAACACACCAAGCTTAAGTAGGAAACACAAAAACCAGGCGAACATGCCAAGTAGTGTTTGGAATTTCGAGGGAATGGCCAAGATTACGGCAATTAAACATGTGTTTTCGCGAGAGAGCCGGGAGCGTCAAACAATGGCAAAGACGGTGGGTTTAGAGGTTTAGTCAGTGCCTGGCATTGTCGAGCTTTCGCAGGTGCCATGTTATGGCTTCCCCGGATGTGCTGTTTCATTTTTGTTGTTTCCCCGGTGCCATTTCTGGCGGGGCTGTCCGTAGCTATGGCAGCATGCTGGCCGAGGCGTGGCTGGGGACCATCCGTGTGCTACACAGTTGCACCCGAGATGGCACTCGGACCCACTTGCAAAACATGACCACCACAAGAGGCTGTCAGAAGCATCTGATGTCCGGACAATCCGAACAGAAATGCCTCTTGAGAACACCTGTTTCTCCAACATGCTAAAGCGAAACGCCTACCAGAAACACCAGCTTGGAAGACATACCAAACCGAAGCACCTACCAGGAGCATCTATACAGACTTTTCCGACATACCAAACAGCAATGCTTCTTAGGAACATCAAGGAAAGCCGAACACAAGGCAGCAATGGCAATGCTGAGCACCGCGATGAAACAAAACGATAACATGAACCAGAAAAAGCAACCGGTACACAAACAAAAGCAGGCACACCACAACAGCAACGCACTGGCAAATGGATGTCCGGCAAACATCTCGCTTTGGCCAGGCTGGTTTGTCGGTGCGTCTCTAACTTAATCGTTCAACCACTGAGTGACAAACAGACTGACCGACTAACAACCAAGCAACCGACCGACCGACCAACCGACAACCGCCCAACCGACTAAACGCCAACCGACCAACCGACCAATCGACCCACCGACCGACGCACCAACCAACCAACCAACCGACCGACCAACCAACCAGCCAAACAAACAAACAAGCAAGCAAGCAAACAAACAAACAACAAAACAAGCAAAACAAACAAATAAACAAACAAACAAACAAATGCACACACAATCACACAAACAGTAACATACAAACAACAATAAAACAAAACCACTACTACCACTACTACCACTACAACAACAACTAC
>CAJNJA010016057.1:212-11504 GCA_905231915.1 Symbiodinium necroappetens | reverse complement strand
TTTAGAGTTTTGGGATTAGGGTTTAGGGCCGTTTATAAGGTACTACAGAAGCTTAGATAATGTCGATAATGAAAGTTCTATCAGGGCTTCAAAAGGTTTTCGAGGGTGCTAGGCCTACACAAGGACTAGGAGAGATATTACTTGCACAAACTGAGACCTCCGTCTGAGAGGGGTCATGATTTGGGTTCTCAGTTGGAGCCTTTTGCCTAAATGGGATGCCATCATTTCTGACTCGATACCTCGAGTCTTCGGACGCAGTTCCCTCCTTTCGAGCAGGCCTGCCCTCGTCTTGAGGCCCGCATGCGCGCCGGCAAGGATCGCGATGTTTTCAGGCGTCACCGCCTGCTGCAACGACACGCATTCTCAGGCAAGTTCACAAAAGCACATGGTCAGGAATAGTTCGCATGCCTGAAACAGGAGCAGCGAAATGGAGCCCTGTTGTAAGGGCATACTTGTGCTGAGCCGTAGTTGAGTCAGCGAGTCTTTCTTCCAGCCTCATGCAAGAGCCAGACTTAGAGAAACACGTTACCTTTTCGTGGCACACTGCTGCGGCACGTCTGAAGAAACAGGAGTAGGTGACAGTAGGTGTGTTCATGTTATCTCTCACAGTCTTGTCCAGGCTTGAACTTACACGTTACGGGGGCCTTGTCGATGTAGTCGGTCAGCGTTGCATCAGCCAGCTGCAACTCCTGCCACAGGCTTTGGAAAGGTAATTGTGGAAGCTTGCGGCAATGTGCCGTGTGTAATCGCTAATAAACGAAGCTGCTTCCGGCTGACTGTATTAGGATTTCAAGGTTCGGGCTTGATTCCGGTATGCAAACACCCCTCACATTCATGAAGGACTCCAGGTTTGAGGTTCCGGCACAGTAACTGACGTTTTTGTATATGTAAATGTAAAGGATGCGAGACTGTATTGACAGACCCATTCCTCATGCCCAACACACGTGGAACATTGGCCAGGCACATATTCAGTGACCCTCCTCTACAAAGCGAGGGGTTTTGGGGTTCCGGCATTTCGAGTTTAGGGTTTACGTGCTTACGAGTAGCATCTACAGCCTCCAGAACACTGTCGAAATTCTAGGAGAAACCGCGCACTGGCTCTTGGAAATTCAGGCATTGGAACCCTGTCGCGGCACACTAAACTGATGGCGTGCGGTATTCAGGGTACGTGTATCACGGCTGAAATGTCAGTATACAGCTTCCTTTTGTAATTAGAAGCCTGCATGAGTCCAGGATCCATAATCCCTTGGAGTATGAACCGCCCTGAACCTAACACCTGCTGTAAAACCCCAAAAACCGCCGATCCTGGCGTAACCAGGCTACACGTCCCAGGTCTAGGATCCGCTTCGCCATCATGCCGACCTCGTCCAGTGTTTGGAATTGTTGGGTTTAGGGTTTGCTGTTTCCTCTCCGCGAGCTCTTGTCTCCTTGTCTACGTGTCCGACTACAAGTACTACAAGCTTCTAAACCGAGAAGCCGTGCGTAGCGTGACCCTAAACCCTGAACCTTAGTTGAGCTATACTCAGTCGAAACTACTGATAAAGGACGCACTACCAGCGCTGCGCGAGTCACGAGACTACTTCGAAGTAAGTGCTCTCAGCTCCAACTACGTGGCTTAGGGTTAGGCAGTGTAGGGTTTAGGGTTATCGGTTCAGAAGAACAAGTACAGTGACTTATGTGCATGTTTGAGAAGTCCATGGCAACGCCGCTCGGCCACAGTTCACGTACATGCGCAGGGCTCAGTCAGTGTCCATGAGGTCTTTGATTTTGTCGCAGGATCGTGGTCCCTCAACCCAAGACCCTAAACCAAGATCACAGACTGTTGAAACTGCGTAGGATAGTCTTTTCGGCCACACCATCTTGCTAGATTTCGAAGCCTTCGGAATGTAGCAGCGAACCTAAACCAGAACCCCTAATTCCAAGTTGTAAAGCTAAATACTGGCATATTACGCGGAAGTCACCTCATGGGTCCAAAAGACTGCCTAAACACCATAAGTGCCTCTTAATGGGGCCGTTATACCAACAATGAGGATCCACATGCCTCTATGCCTGTATGGTTTCTCTTAGCCTGAGGATATGTTGACGATGAACTTCGAAAACCGGTAGGGCGCCCGGACCGAAATTGTGCCATCCTACACTGGTTTAGTACTTGGCCCCTCCTTCCGCTTCCCCCCGTCATCGGCCTCCCCGGTGGGTTTAGGGTTCAGCGTTTAAGGGTTGCTGGGGAAGCGTTTGCAGGGAGCTGCATCCCAATGGAACAGACTGCAGCAGCCTTTGTGTACTGGCCTCAGAATTCCCTCGTACTGCCAATTCGCCGGTGACAGCCGAGGCACGGGGAGAAACGGCTAAGGAGTAAGGAGTTAAACTGTCGGGGTTGTCCTGGTGTTCATTGTGCCGTGTTTCCACCGAAAAAGTAAGCAAAACATGTATGTCTTGGAGATAAAGCCATAACCCCCAAAAGCAAAATAATAAACTAAACACTTCCTCAAGAGCCTTGTAGTCCAAGACTCGTAATTTTAAGAGGTTTTGGGATTTCGAGTAGTCAGCCACTATGAACACTTTGAATAGCTTTTCGAGGGATCTCTATTCTATGTAGTCCTAGTAGGGACTGCCACCCTAAATTGAGTTCCACACGCGCCGCTTCTCCAAATCTCTGGCCCCGTCGCCACCGACAGCCCAGCGAGCTGTGCTGACAAACTGCGAAAATTCCTGGCAAGCATGACACTGTCTGCTTCACACACACTTAGACGCTCAGCCCGCAGCCGTTTCTGGACGAATCTTACAACCTTTATCCACCAAGACAGGTTCCATGCGTTGCAAACGACACCACCTCCACACTTGCCGAACCCTATAACCGAACCTTCAAATAAACAGATGCAAACTCCCTAAACCCTAAACCCTGAACCCCAAACCCTGAATCACTCAAAAGTCAACTCTACAGCTCGGAGAACACAAACTCGCTGCGTCCTCAGGCGACTGACAAAGCCCGAGGTCGGCCAAGAAGGGCCTGGCGAAAACAAACACAGAAAAAAAACTTATAAAAGTGAGCCCAACGAGTAAAGACATAACTGTCTACACATACATACATGCATGCATACATACACACATAAAGACATTCACGTAGGCTTTTCTATACATGTATATGTGTGCATGTACATATATGCGTGTGCTTATTAATTAAGTGCATCGTTCAATTCAAGCGGGTGGCGGGTGGTGTACATCTTTATATATGTGCTTGTATATTAAATGCACCTACCTACCTACCTACCTACCTACCTACCTACATGCCTGTACACAAACAGGGGCACCTTATCTTCGGCGAGAGAGTGGGGCTGTGACCTGGCACTATGCATGTTTAAGGTCTGCAGAGCGTGGGGATTAAGTAGGAGTTGGGGCCTTGGGGTTCTTGCAAGTAGCACAGTTTAGGGTTTAGGGCTTATAGGGTTTATAGGGTTAAGGGGTTTATAGGGTGTAGGGCTTACAGGGTTTATGGGTTTATAGGGCATATAGGGTTTAGGGGTTCGCTTGATGTTGCTATTGTTGTAGTGGCCTGCTCTTGCTACTATGAAAGTCTGTCGAATTCCGTGGCCTCAACATACCGATTTAGTTTACTCTGTGCATATAACCATTGTATACCATCCCGTTATATACAACGCGCTACAACTAATTCTTAGGCCCTGAAGTCCTTTAATCCGGCTTGTCTTTGTGCGTTGTTAGAGGGCTTAATAGGGTTTTGTGCGCTTTTAGAGGGCTTTGGGTGTTTGTGCGGTTTAGGATTGAGTGTCTGCTTGGACGTACTTCGTAGTACTTCAAAGGAAAAGTGTTGTCCCCCGATTGGAAATGCGACTCACCAAGCCACCCGATCCTTCAAGTAGGGCCTGTCTGCTATCCAACTCCCGCTAAACCCTAAACCCTAAACCCGAAACCCTAAACCCTTCCCTTCTCCCACGCCTGTTCACGTAGCTCTTCGGGTCACAGCGATGGTGGCAGCAGGTGGCGATGCAAACGCCGAAACACGGCCCTTGGCCAGAGGAGACGGTCCCGGGTTTAGGATTCTTGGGCGACTGTTGTTTGGGGCTGAGGTACCCAGAGAACCCAATACCCCTTAATTCAGGAATATACCTTAAATCATAACATTAAGGCCCCTATAGTTTAAGGTATATTCCTGAATTAAGGGGTATTGGGTTCTCTGGGTAGAGCCACCTCCAAAACAGAAAGGGCTGGCAGTCAACGCTGAGAGAAGCAGGCCCTCAAGTCGTACACAATCCCAGAGGGTCCATATATACTACCATTATGGAATTAGGTCCCAAAAGACCATTCATATTATGGTTTTGGGGACCTACTAATTCCATAATGGTAGTATATATATATATATGGACCCTTACAGAATTATACACCAAATAGTCATATGAACAGTAGGGTTTTTGTGCAATCAGGCAAGCGGTCGAAAAATCGTTGAGCTCGGTGGTTCGTTGCAAACAGCGACTGGGTGTCTGGTGACATGAACTTGAAAAGAGCTAGTTGCTAGTATAAAATTAGTATAAACCTACTTATAATTCGACCTACTGAGTCCTCGATCATCGCATTAGATCTGCGCGAAGCTCGGGAGGCCTGACCACAAAATATCGCAAATCACTGCGAATACCTGGAAAGTTGCCCTTCAAAAGCCATGAACATACTCTCGAACCACAAACCTGTGGGACCAAAGAAAAGAAACGCATAAAGATCCCAGTGGCCTAGACCGACCCTGTCAGCATAACACAGAACTCCAAAGGTTGAGCAATAATTACCCTTCCTTATGTTCCTTATCAACCTAAACCCTAAACCCTAAAGCCTACAGTACAACATAGACCCATGCCCCTGGTCTAATTGGTGTGGCTTCTGCAATAAGCGCGGGTCGTCCGGATCCAAAAATGGGGGCCGTTGGGGTGTTGGTGAAAAACCCTAGAGCCAGGAAACCTAGAACCCTTCACAGAACCCTTATAGGTAGTTCTCTAAATTAGGGTCCCTTTATGGGTCCTTTTTTGTATAAGGCTGCCGCAATATATTTGGAACCTAAAAGGGACCCCTATTTGGAGAACTACCCTTACATTGCCTGATATACACCCCTTCAAGCTCTGTGTAGCAAGACCCTCAAACCCTAAACCCTGAACCCCCTAAACCCCCTAAACCCCCTTAACCCCTCAAGGATAAACCATGGCAAGATGCCGGGTTTCAGAGGCTGCCTTCGCGATTCCTGGCGCGACTTAGCAGGCCGGGGCTGAAACGCAGAGTTCTCCAGGAATCCCTAGGACCGTTGTTCTATGCGGCGAATGTAGGAACCTGATTAAGAAACCTTGGGTCTGTATTAGGGTTCTTTATAGGAACCTTGATGTATCGGGGTTACAGGGCCCGGGTTTCTTAATCAGGTTCCTGCATTTATCTTCAGTGGGTTCGTTCGTCTGTCTTTCAGAAGGGTTGCTCAGGAACTGTCTCAAACAGCACCTCGTAAAATGTTGGGGTGTTGGAGCTTTGAACATCGAAAGCGTCGTCCGCGGGGAGTCTGCAGGGGTGGCGCCGAAAAGCTACGCGAGTTGCAGGTGTGGATGTCCTTACGCTTCCATCCTTCGGTTACATCGTCAACCTCCATGAAATAGACCTACTTAAGTTGTGGAGCGAACAAACATAACAAGTATAGGTACAGCATAGCATCTTCCGAACTTGTAACTTGGGACTGAAAGGTAAAACGGTAAAACCTCCAACTCTAAACGGGTATAGTTCTCTAAAGTAGGGTCCCCTTTAAGGTCCTTTCTCTAAGGGTGCCGTACTATTTTGGGAGGACAGAAACAGGTGCCCTCATTTGGAGAACTACCCAAGCCGTGGAAGGTCTTCGAGATAGAGCCAGCGCCGGTGTCCGAACGAGGGGTTGAAGGAAGCTTGTCGTTGGTGTACGGGATCTTTGTACTCAGAATAGGGTTCAGGGGTTTAGGGTTTAGGTTTTTAGAATAGGCTTCAGGGTTTAGGGTTTTAGGGTTTAGGGCTTTAGAATAGGGTGCAGGTGTACATCATCAGAGCAATTTGTTGGATTCGGGACTATAAGGAGACATGTCTTCCATTTTTTTCCGACCTAAATAAGCCGACAGCTCCTCAACTACCAGCTGCTCAATTTGTTCTTGTGCCCTCCAACCAACACCATAAAAATCGCACAACCAAGTGTCTTCATGGCCCTGCACGTCCATGTGACCTGAACCCTGCCTCATGCAAATACGAAGTAACAGCCATTAAGCTGATACTACAAAGCTCTTTTCACCAAAGCTCGGAACCGGCCCTCATTCACCATTCCCCATGCGGCCACTGCGTGGTTTCGTCCTTCAGAGATCGAAGAGCAATGTCTGTGGCGCCACCACCTGTGGTCTGCCACTGGGAACACCCAAACACACTGCAAACTATCTGGCTGAGTACCACCCAATGCGGTCCATTCTGTTTGCTGTACTTTTCCATCTCTCTCTCTCTCTCTCTCCATATAGATATATTATAATATAGCTTACTGTATACAATTATGTATGTATGCCGGTATGGTTAAAGGCTACCTACTCTACTAAGCAAGTCATCTCCGAGGGGCAGAGGTGTTTGGCACAGGCGCCCAGGCGAACGGGAGGCCAGGTGCCGCTGGACTGGCAGTTGGGCTGAGGGCGAATTACTAAGGTTTCGGAATCATGGCACCCTAAGCCCTAAACCCTAATCCCTAGACCCTAAAAAATCGGGCTTGGGCCTGCGAGTCTGAAGGTTTAGGGTTCATTAACTGTTGGAGTATGTCGGGGATCGGGAGGAATGGGATTGAAGATTGGCTTTCGCCTAGGAAAAAAAAGGGCCTCGACAGATATGACATAGTTTTTGGGGATGTTTTTGGTGTATGCTATACTACAGCAATGTAGGCACAAGGGTCAGATATTCCGAATTATGCCGACCCCTGTATTACCTAGAGTCTCCATTGTGTTTTTTTGCGGTTCAGCAAATAAAGGAACTACCGTGGAGACTATTAGCTGGAGAATGAGTTCTCGATTCCTGGCTGCCACATTTCGCCTTTCAAGCACTCAAAGCTGGGAACCCGAGGCCCCAAGAATCCTAAACCCAAACCCCTCTAAAGCCCCAAAACCCTAGGTACCCAAACCCTGAACCCCGAAGCCCTAAACAGGCTTCCGAACCGCAAGTTTTGAGTCTTCGATTCTAAGCCGGGTAAGCTGGGATTGCACGACTCGCATGGCGGCTTGAGACTTGACTTCGAGGTTGTAGGGTTGGTCTAGAGTCTCGAGCAGGGCTGGGTAGAGCTTACGCTGGCTTAGGGTCCTGGGGGAATAGGGTTTAGGGTTTCGGGTTTAGGGTCCATCTTGGCTTCTCTGAAGGCATGCTCACCAGGGTAAAATGTGAAGGCGGGCTGCTAGGCGTAAGTCGGAAAGTGAGTTGTCGGCAAAGATGACCGTGCAGACTCCCTGTGGTGGCTATAAAGGCTGGAAGATCAATCAGGCTCAGTGTAATGTAGGGGCCTTAATAGTTAGAATAGGGTTTTGGGGTTCCTTATTATAATTATAGCATAATGTACCCCAAACCCTATTCTAATTATTAAGGCCCCTATATTATCTTAACATTTTCGCCATGGGCTTGTTTAGCCAGCTCGTACAAGGTTTGAGGGTTTCGAGAATCGCAAAAACTGTGCCCCTATCGGCCTGGAACTCAGCAGCCGTCCGCCAGAGCTCCTTCCGAAGCAAATGCCACGACATGAAAGCTTTGAACCGAACCGGGGACTCTCAACATCTCTAAGCCCCCATCCCGTCATGCTCGGGCCCACTCCATTATCAGGAACTCCACACCTGGTGCTCATGCAATAAAAAAAAGCCCGAAGTCGAAGGCATATCCATGCGGGAAGCTGAGGGCTTCTTAGTTGCTGAGGGTCCGATGAAGGCCGACAACTCGCACTTTGAAGGTTAGATCCCTGCAAGTCTCAAGCCTCCAGCCGCCAGCCGAAGCCCCACAAGCTCAGCAATTGAGCTTTGGTGAAGACTCGGAAGCTGCAAGAACAGTTCAGAGCTGTGCTCTGTGGGTTCAAACTCGAAGCACTCAAGGAACCACGCACCGCACCAATCGAAGGAGGCCAACCGGCGAGAGTCGTCTACAATGGCCCCGAGTTTGAAGGAGTGCAACAACCCCAAAACTGCCCAAAACCTCCTGCGGCATCACCTCAGGCCTAGAATCCTCATCCCCGACTCCCTAAGGCCCGACCCCCTACAAGCCCTCCTGAAGCTCTTCAGGCATTGTAGGGGTTTCGGCATAAACAGCCCTCGACCCCAAGCTGAACCCGAAACCCTACCACGAACCCACCCCCAAGTACCCTAGTACCCTTCAACACAGCCCTTATATGGCTTAATAGAGGGTACGTGGGGGTATGATAGAGGGTAGTTGGGGGGGTCTAGGCAAACCCCAAACTAGACTCTACAAGCCCTATAAGCCCTGAACTAAACCCTAAACAAAAGAACCCTAAACCTAGCCCAAAACCCGAAACTAGACCTAAACCCTGAACAAAACCCCAAAACTTAACCCAAAGTCCGAAACTACACCTAAACCCTGAACAAAACCAAAAACTTAACGCAGAGCCCGAAACTAAACCCTAGCCCGGGGCCTCCAGTCGCTCTGCAGGGCCCAGGCAGCCAGCTGCTCCGCTGAGCGACCTCCAACGTCTCAGGACTTTAAGAGAGAAGGTATTGGATTTAGGGTTTAGGGGTTAGGGTTTAGGATTTAAAGGGCTTATAGGGCTAAGGGCCTAAAGGGTGTAGGGTTTAGGGCTTAAGGCTTTTGGGGTTAATATGGGTAGTTCCTCCATCTTTAGGTCCCCAAAACAGTACGGCGCCACTATCAAAGGACCCAGAATGGGGGGGACCCCAAGTTGCAGAACGTCTTCCATCAGGTTTAGTGTTTAGGGCTCTAGGCTTCTATGGTTCAGGGCTTTCTGCCTGCATTTCACAAGGCTTCGTAAGGGTTGTGCGCTTTGACGGGCTTGGGGCTTTATAGTCTAGGATTCCAGGTTCCAGGCTTTATACCTGCCTCTGCGGGGCTTTACGGGTCTTGTACCGGGCCTTAAAAGGGCTGGTTGTTGTATAAGATTGTGTGAAGGTTGTTGTTGGGGGGGGGGGGTATGCTAGAGCTTTGTATTGGTTTTGTCGGGTTTCATAGGGTTGTTCCGAATACCCGGAGTTTCAAGAACTACCTGAGAAACATGAGGATCCTTCATCTGATTGAAAGTATGTTCCATCGGGGTTCCACTAGAAGAAACGGAAGCCAAACTTTCACGGCCTCACGGCCTAGGCCCGGAAGCAGAAACCACCAAAATAAAGCCCCATACCCACAAGTCCCTAATTCTAAACTCCTCAAGCCCCACTTCGGCCTTTCAATACCCATCGTCCTAGGAGAGCTACCTTGTCTATTCTGCCCACCAGGACTTCCAAACCCCAAAGAGCCCAATGCAAGCTTGATGTTTGGGAGTTTCTACACTATCAGGGAAGCCCCCAAAATCACACTACTAATGATGCAAGCCCTGTATCTCACCTATAGCCTTAGTATCCTAGAGTCTTGGAGTGTCTTAGAAAGCTAGTGGATATCCTGTGTTTCCCCGCCCTAGTCTAGACAGTTGAAAATCTAAACCGCCCACATGGAACACACGAAACCCTAACCCCTAGAACCTAAACCCTATGGCACAAACCTTAAACCAGCAGATCGAAACACTAAACACGCTTCAAACTCTGAACGATCCGAGGCCATGGCAGCGCGTCGCTTCGAAAATCGGATGCACGGGGGAGCGAGTCTGCCGCCTCGGCAGTTCAGAAGACATGGGGTTTAGGGTTTAGGATCTGGGGTTCTATGAGTAAGCCGTAATTAACAATCAACCCAAATCTCTAAAAGCCCTTGAAAACCCTAGATGTTTTGAACACCCTCAAGCTATGCTCTACCTGGACCCCAAATAACTTACTTTGTCAAGGACTTACAAATGGACACATAAAAGGAAATCACAACAGGAAACCCCAAGACGGAAGTAGTTATAGGGTCTAGGTATGCCCCACGTCTCAAGAAAGCACGCTTCCACTTCCAAGTCCAAAGCCAGTGCCGGACCAAGAAATCCAGCCAGGTCGAAATCGGCGATGTCCACGCGGAGGCGCAACACCTGAGCATTTCTTGTAGGCGTCTTGATAATTGGAATTGGGTGTTGGGGTCCACTATAGTATGACTGGTAGGGGAGATGTAAGGGGCTACTGCTGGTAATGCTTGCGACCTCAGCACTATGGCCATGCGTTGGGGACTCGTAGGTTTAGGCTGCTCCGGCTTCTGGGCCCAAAGACCAACCCAGAGACCCCTTAATTAAGGGAATATACCTTTAATCATAATATTAAAGCCCCCTATAATTCAAGGTACACCAAAAACGGCTCTTGGGGTACAATATTTTGATCCCCAGGAGTGCAACTACGTTTGTCAGTTCCGGGGTTCAACCCAGGCCCTAACAACCCTAGACCGGGTTACTTGAAGCATAGGGGAAGCCTCTACCCTGATCGTTCAGCTGGTGGTTTGCACGTTGCAGGGTGAGGAGGGAAGGCTTTTTCCAAAAAAATTATTAAAGGTTTGGGAGTTGATGGCTGGGGGTTTAAGAGGGTGCTTGTCCTAAACCCTAGACCCAGTAGCCCGAGTGCCGAGCGCTCTGCTAAGCCCACACCTTCTCAGAAAGTGTAGTTCCTTCTTTCGGTGAACCCGTCTTAGGCACAGGATCCCATTAAAATAAATGTCTAGAACAAGGGCGACGAACAACGGAAGTAGATTGGCAATTGCCCTCAGAAACCCAAATGGTCCTGATGTAATCCACTGATACAGCCATTGTAAGACTCTTTAGAAATCTTTTGAGGAAGTTATGTAGCGAGCCCTTCTGTTCAACGAGTAGACGTCCTAAAACCAGCCGAGAGGAACTTAGGCTGCGGATTTCTGCCAAGCCCTGACAGCTCAACTTTAAAACCCTCTACCAACCCTAAACATCCCTCAGCCATTGATAACGGCCTAAGTCAAACTCAATCCCCCTCACTCCAAGAGAAGGCTCCAACACCGTTGTTAACTCTAAACCCTATAAACTATAAACCCTAAACTCTAAGCCCTATAAACCCTTAACAAACACATTCACGTCGGCACATGGCCTGCTCCTCACGCTTGTCGTGTTTGTTCTCGAACTTGTGCCTTCCAGCTTTGGGGTTTATAAGGTTTAGGGCTTAGGGTCTAGAGGGTTTA
>CAJNJA010016054.1:23287-36946 GCA_905231915.1 Symbiodinium necroappetens | reverse complement strand
AGCAGTAGTAGCAGTAGTCGTAGTCGCAGTCGTAGTAGTAGTAGCAGCAGCGGCAGCAGCAGTAGCGGCAGCAGTAATAGTAGCAGCAGCGGCAGTGGCAGTAGCAGGAGACATAGGCCAAGAGTAGGAGCGAATCCAACGACCAACGCAGCCTCTGCGACCCTTGGCGTACTCAGAAGCAGCTGGACCCCAGTCCAGTGCAATCCAAAAAGCCAGCAGCTGCCAGAGCAATGGCGTGCATATCCTCCAGGCACAGGAAGTCCATAGTCATACCATCATACTACTGGCTTTATGTTAAGTGGCATTCCCCGACTCGCAGATCGACTTGACTCCACGGCTCCAAAAGCGCGGCCTGGTCCATGAGAAGGACGGGAATGGATCCGGTGTAGGGCTCCTTGTCGCGGCTGAAGACCTTTCAAGACAGGTCGCCCCGGAGCCCCCTTGAAAGTTCACTATGCCACAATACACACTACAATATACGATAATACTAAGAAAGCACAAGATACCAGAGAGGAGCATATTCTATTTTGTATCCAACATTACAAGTCAGGGGATGCAGGCCTTCTCGTAGAAGTCGTAGTTGTCTCCCTTGCGGAAGATCGGCCTCGTTGAACAAAATCGCAGCTCCGAATCCATGCTGGAAAGCTCCGAGCTCCAGCGGGCTTCTACGGGTGCTACAGAGCAATATGTAACGGTCTTGTAGGGGTACTATGAGTTCTTTGCTTTCGGGCTATGATACAGGGTGAAGGTTCGACACCTTGAAGTAGTGCTTCCAAGGCTCAAGGACAGCACGACGAGTCGAATGTTCTTGAAGGTTTCCTCCTGAAGAACCCGCTGCAGCGCCAGGGCCTTCAGAGGACGAGGGAGGGCTGTCCGGGCCGAGCTTTTGCTTGGGGAGCCACCAAAGACGCCCAGAAAGCCAGGGAGCTGAGAGGTGCCGCACCGTGTTGCCGATGCCCAAGGCATCGCCGGCAAAGACCCCCAGGCCAAGGCCCACTTCCACGACCACCTGGATGCCTCGAGAAAGCGCTGAGCTGAAACTTCGGCCATGGAGAGGCTTGGGCTTGGGATGTCTGTCACTGGGCCTAGGTCGTCTTGTGCCTTCAAGCGCAGTCGGCACATCTTCTTCCTCGGCTTCAAAGGGGTTTCGGCTCAGACCGAGCACGGCCTGCATTTTCCGTCTCTCTTGCTGCCATGGATCAGATCGATGAGGGTCTTAGAAACGTTCAGCTGCGCGAAGGTCCCGGAGAGCTCGAAGTCGCGCCCGTGCCGGACATAAGGAACGCCTTCATCCTTGCAAGGTCATCTTGCACAGAGCGGGCACAGAGCGGCACGCAGCCGGCAAGCGTCCATTTACAGTGCATCCGAGGGTCATCAAAGCAGTAAACCTCCTTCCAATTCTTGATGTAGTGGGTGAGGTCAACGTGATCGTGAACGCGGGATGCGAAGTCGATACCACAGACAGACACAAGATGAATCCGGCTGGAAACCGGATCGCCAATTTCGCGCGGGACGACACGGCCGTCGAATCTCATGATCACGGGATTCTTGCTGCACCTGATGGCGAACTTCATCTTCCAGGCTTCTTCGCCGGCCTGCAGGAAAGGAGCGTCTAGAGAAAATAGCCTCACGGGGCCTAGGCATACCTAGGCGGAAGGAGGCCTCAGAGTGCCCCTCCAAGGACCGACTCAGGAGCTCTAGGCCCTCCTTGTCGGTGTAGACATCCGTAGCCTCGGCTGGGAGACGCAGGTTGTCTGGGACAGGACCGGAGGGCGGGCTTGGGCCGGGCGGCGTAGTAGGCCCGGAAGGAGGACTGCCACTCGAGGATCTCGGCGACGGAGGCTTTGAAGGAGCAGGGGCGTCCTTGCACACCCCGACCGGCCCCCGACCCCGCGATGCACGTCGATAAAATGCAGTCGAGCAGCCGTCTTGGCCCGTGCCATGGTAGACAAACTCCTGAAAAAAAGGATACAAGTCACTCCAACCCCTTCCCTTGACTCGGCGAACAAGACCGTGAACCCCGACACTTCGAGTCACTAGGCCTTCGCCCAATTCTGACAGGCTCTGGCCAGGCCAGTCCTTGTCGGAGGGCATGCTCTTCAGCGGCGTCTGCAGGTCGAAAGCCTTCACACCTGAAAGGTTGGAAACGACCGGGCTTCAAAAGCTCGGCCAGACCAGGTAACTGTGCTGGCTTGTCCAACATGTGCACAGCACAGCAATGTGCAGGGAGCGAGGGAGGGAGGGGAGAGAGCGGAGATTCGCCGTGAAAAGGCAATGAAGAGTGTCCTCAAGGCCTCCAAGTGAACAACCCTCCATGTGGCGAGCATGTGCTGGAGAAGTGTCACTTGTCAACTTCCTTTGCTCGTTTCGGGCGCCGTGGAGACCCTAAACCCTTTTAGGGTGTAGGGCTCAACCCCAAAACCCTAATCCAGCTGAAAATGTCTGAAGCTTGGCACGCCTTGCACGAAGTACTTGCCGGGAAGCGGTCGGATTCCCACCTGAGGTACAGGAGGATGACTCTGAGCAGCGGGTGTAAGTCTCCGTTTCGCCTGATCTGTCATGAAATCCTCCATTGCCAGCGTCTGCTGGATGCATTTGCCACCCATCGTCCTCCCCAGTTACACGGTTCCATCGTCAATGAGTCAAGCCATTGTCCCAAAACGCTCGCGGCAACAGCACATCCACGCCTCTTGTCCATTTCAGGCAAAGCCTGCAACACCTTCACCAGGTCTTTTATGTCGCTGGGCATCGAAACCTCCCCGAGCGATGCAAGCGCTTACGCTCCCTTGCACTCGCCTAAACTATGGCAAAAGGTCTCCTCAGTTCCTGACACCTTCAAACAAGCGAGACCTTCAATCGAGACAGCAGCAGCACTGCTCTCGACAGACGGAGATCCGATCTGCAGTTCAGGGCACGTGGGCGGTAGGCCGGCTTCAACGGCGGGAGAAAGCGGCAGATCAGTTGGCAGGTCATCAGGCGGGTCCACCTGCGCGTCTACACAGCAGAAGAAGGACGGGGTGCCTCGCGACAGCTCGGGGCCTCCGACAGATCCCAGTCCTTCTGCTTCAGTCTCCGGAGCTCCTGATACTCTCCGAAGGGGTCTCAAGGAGATCAAAGCGCTTCTGAGTAGTTCAAAAGCTCCTCTAGAAGCCAAGCAGGGTCCGTCCGAGACGGCAGGGAGAGCTCCTTGCGGGAACGGACTGAGTTGACTCGGGGTGCGCGCTCTCTGCAAAGTCCTGGCCATCATCTATGTAGCCCACCGCCGACAGTCTTGGAGGTTGCATTCAGCGCTCTGAACTCTCGAATGTGCAAGCAGTATCTTGCCAGCAAAACATCCTGGTAAGCAGCGAACAACCAGTCACAACCCCTGCAGTGCGTGGTGCTTGCGTGAGTGTGTGCCGCTTGCAGGCTCTGCAACCGTGGCCCGCCTCGTTCTTAAAAGGGTCTGGCCTTGCAGGTATACACCGAGGAAGCGGCACACGCCAGCAACGTCCGCATAACATCAGAGGTCCCTTCCGGGTTCCCCACCTGGGTGCTCTTCGCAACTCATGGATCGGCGCTTCGAGTCTTCAGGGTCCTCCGTAAAGCAACGGATGAAACCATGACAAAGCCTCGCCAAGCAACCAAAAGCCGACCTCCATGATATGCTCGAGAATCGAGAGTATCAGCTCCAACGCATCTTTCCTGCCGTTCATCTTCCAAGAGAGGATGGCTCCAGCGGAAGACAGCCGGCGAACCGCCTCTCTTTCTCAGGGACCGAGCAAAGCTCTCGGAGGCCGACGAGGGCCTCCACCTGTCTCGGGGAGGAGCTTCGAATTGGTGGCTGCTCGCAGCACAAACCCCAATCCGCTTGTGCTGCCTAGAAAAAAGTACCCGAACCTGTTTGCTCACCCCCTTTGATCGATGCAGGCCTTCCTCCCGCCCCATACGTTCAACAACCTAGTCCGGCATCATCGGCACACCACACCTTACGTTGGCCTGTGTTCAAACAGGACAGGACTCACTGTAAATGTTTTTCGGCTGCTGCAATCTGTACGATTGAGTGAGATTGCAAGAAAACTCGCTGGCCAAATGTGGGCCTGCAGATGATCCACCCACCACCCGTTGATAGGCTTTGTGTATCGAGTGACAAGCTGGACTGGTACTGGAGCTGTGTGGCAGCAATTGGCAGCATGCTCCAGCTCAACTATGCGTTTGGTGCACCGCCCCTTCTCATTGATGCAACAGGTCTGTTCGTCAGGACAATTCGACAGATGTACGGGGGTCCAGTTCACAAGATCACGCGGTGTTCTGAAATGCTTTCAATCCCAGGGCCTACCGGCCCAAAATCGGCGGAACTCTGTCCACTGCATCCTCCTGTTCTACCCCTTGGCCACCAGCCCGGCTCTGTGCAGTTCCCACCTGGAAGCGGAGGCCCTTGGAGATGTCCTGGCACGGAGGGTAAATAATATGTAATATGTAATATATAGTATATAATATGTAATACATAATATATAATATATACGATGAGGACAGGCGCTCACGGTGCCCGAAGATTGCCGCACCTTCACGGAGCGACAGAAGGCTGCCTGGAAGGGGTGGAACCGGAGAGAAAAGGCGAGAAGGCCTTCTGCTTCAAGCAAAGCCCCGACCTGGTCTGAGCCATCTGTGAAAAGCCATCGGACAAACTCGCCGTACTGGATCTTGCCGTCGACATTGGTGTCTGCCTGCAACACTGGGGTGGTCGCGAAAAAGAGCCTTGCGAGCTTCGAATTGCTCTTGCACCTCGATCAGCAACTGGTCGATTCGCTCGTCTGTCCAGGAGATCGGGTCCAGAGCCTCAAGTACCCGGCCGAGCTCCTGCTACAGACTCGATCCTTGATCACTGACAGAGAGTTTTTGCCCTCTCTTGGCAGCTCGTGGGCCCTTGACCGTCCTTCCTCTCGATCACTCCATCTCCGTTCCTATGCAAAGCGAAAGGAACTCGTCCGGGCCCTAGGCCTTCCCCTCGCGCCGCCCCCCAGGCCTGTCTAGCTGGCGGAACAGCTCGATGAGGCGGTCGGTCGTGGCCATGCAGGAGAAACGTGCGCGCGAGGTGTACCGGTTACCAGGTCTGCGCTATCGCTGGCGAGCTGGAGGCATGCTAGCTGCGTGCTGGCTGCGGACTGCTTCCCTTCGTGCTACTCGTGAGGGTCACTTCTGAGTGCTTGATTGATGTTTAAAGAAGTTGTCATTCCTATCTGAGATCTGGCCACAGCACGCAAGGGTGAGCTCAAGCTGCTGTCTTGTCGCTAGAAGACGTTCGACGCCAGCTTTTCGACACGAGCCCTGCACTACACAGTCTTCGCAGAGGTATATAGCAGACACCATGCTCGCTAGAAGTCTCTGCACATATCCGAAGGACGTTCCTCTTTAGCACCAAGGACGATTGTCTAGCGAGCACGGCTCTGTGACGTTGCTGAGCAGGGGGGCTTACAGCCGCCGCCAAGAGAGGCACTCGACTCCATCTCCCGCTGGAACCGACTCGAAGGGACTTGACCACAAGCTGCAGCCTGAAGGACACTGAAGTGCGAAATGATCATGGGAAGGGGCGTAAGGGAGACGAAAGGAAATCCCAGCCCAGCCGAGCTGCGCTTCTTGGGCGAGTCATATTGGACTCCTCAGGTACGATGATGGAGCAAGAAGCCAGGAGCACATGAGCAGCAGCGCCTGACCCTAGGCCCCGTTCAAAGCTCCGTCAAGGCTCCTTGGCAAGCCGCCTTCTTCTCGCAGCTTCGCTTGCAGGCATCCAAACTGTTGGAGGTCAGCTCCTCACACCGGTCCCCGAGTCCCGGCACATCATCTCCACCGGATCGAAGGAACAAGAAAAGGGAACTCCAAAAAGGCCCTGCGCCCGCGCCCTGCGCCTGGCCTGGAGGTCGGGCGACTCGGCCTCGTTGACTCGCGAGGCTCGCACATAAAAAAAAAAAAAAAGCACTCCCGAACACAACTTCAACTTCTCCCCCTTTCTTCGCCCCTGTTCGCCTCTCGCACTCTGCCAATGGCCACGCCGGACAAGTGCACGTGCTTCGCGCTGCGGACGAACTCGAAAGAGATCTCGCCTCCCACCGCCCCGCCAAAACAGGAAGGGACCAAGGACAACGCGACCACAACGCGACGCACCGAGGAACCGGCCAGAAGGCTTCGCCTTCGTCAAGCCTCGGAGGGCATGGCTGGCTGGCGGGCTCAGGGCATGCGCAGATGCAGAGCTCCTCAAAGCCCAGGCGCCCGTTCGAGTTGGCGCGTCGCTCTTGGACGACGTGGTCCACACGAAGTTGCCGCCATTCACCCGCAGTTTGTTCCTACCCCCGTACCTCAGATAGGAGTGACATCATACGGCACAGTGACACACACACCCACATACACAACAAAATGTCAACCGAGGCACGCAGCGGCATATTGGTAGATTTTCCAAGCGTATAACTTTCCAGGCTCCAAGCCAGACACCACCGCTGTGGCGCTGCCTTCTTGGTTTCGCAGGAAGCCTTTTGCGTAGTACCTGCTGTGGGTCCATCCTCTCAGTTTACAGGGGTAGCCATTGCTCAGCTTGTAGACGTATTCGGCCGCCGGGTTCAAGTTGACGTTGCCACGGTCCTTACATGCTCGAACGATGGACTCCAAAAAGAAGATACCCACTTTGCCGGCGAGCCGAGGACCCAGAAGGAATCAGAAGCCAAACTGAGAGAGGCAGCAGCGCAAGAACAGGCTCTACCCCACCGCAGTGCTGAGGGTCATCGAAGTTGTTGTCGTCGACTGAGGACAGATACTCATCGCCAGCCTTTGCCAGGGGCTACCATTGCCATGACGGTTTGGCGGGTTCGCAACCCTGCAGCGGTGCTGCGCCTCATAGACCTTGCCTAAGGCAATCCCAGAGAGATGGACGTGAGCCGACCTCCTGAAAAAGGATTTTCAGAGGGCTGGCTGGGGCATGCTAGCTCAGGGTAGCTGCTGGCTGCTGGCTGCTGTTGATCCAACTAAAGTCCTCTGAAACTCGAAAGTGATTCTTCCGTGAGCGCTGGCTCGATGGGCCCCGGTCTTGGTGGCATCTGTGCGGCGCGATGCCACGGTCAGACCCATGAACCTGAGAAAAAAGGCAGAAGCTCCTTTGATGCGACGCACGGCCGCACAGAATGCCGTCCGCTCATTCAGTTCCGAGCTCACCGTTCACGGAGAGCCCGTTTGAGCCGCCGAACTGTGACGCGAACTGATAGACCTTCCACGAGTAAAGAGCTCCTGCCAGTCAGTAGATTTCGAAGAGAGTCTGCAAAGCACTTGCAAAGCATGCTTCATCGCGGCCTGGCTCCAAGCCAGAGACCACCGCAGTCGCTTTGCCGACCACGTTGCGAAGGACTCCTCTTGCCTTGGACTAGGGTCACCGTGGTCACCCTCTCCACTGGCACTTGTTTTTGTCGATACTGCTGCAACAAGATGCATAGTCTCGGCTGTGAGTCCAGCCCTTGAGCTCGCAGTTGTAGCCGTTGCTGAGCTTGTAAACGTAACCTCAGCGCTCCACGACAATCCACGACATGGGTCAGAAACTAGCTATCAATGCCGGGTCGCCGTTGTTTCTGTCAAGATTCCGGTTTCCTCGCCGCCGCATGTGAAACGAGTTCTGTGTCAGCGAGGAGAGGCGCTCCGTCCGTGCCTGAAAAGGCGCTCGCGGGGTCTCAAAGAGAGAGAGCACAGACCCTCCTCAGAGCCTCCTCACAGACGGCCCTCTCTCTTTTGCCTCGCCTCGTTGAGGCGTCGGAAGGCCAGGCCGGAGAGGTGCACGTGCCTGGCGCTCCGCGTGAAGGCGAAGACGACTTGGCCCTTGGAGTCGGCTTTGGCCAGGCCCAGCAGCGTCGGATCCTCGCTCTTCCCCTGCGCCGCCAGGCCCTGGTCGAGGCCGTTCACGCGCACTCCGTTCTTCCCAGGAAAGAGGCCAGCGTACTGGTAGAGCTGCCACACCTGCCGCTGCAGCGCCGCTAAAGAGCAAGCTTCGTGTCCCACAAAGTGTGGCGTGCAGCCAGGCCACGTACTGCTCTCCCGGCTGCAGCCCGGAGACGATCGCCTGAGAGTCAGACGGAGGAATCTTCTCCCACTTTGACGAGACGTCTTTTGGGGATCGCGCGGAGCCCGACCCAGGCTTGTTTCGCAGGAAGCCCTTGGCATAGCTCCTGACACAGACTTCCAGTCTTACAATGGGTTTTTGATGCTTCGGTCCGCACAACTTGGTCAGGCTTTTCTGATGGAGCTCGGCCATCCGACACAAAGTGGGGTGGAACTTCAAGGTCCTTGTGTGAGTCCATCCTCTCAAGGTGCACGTGAAGCCATTGCTGAGCTTGTACGTGTAGGTTTTTCTCATATTCAGGGTCCTGGCCGGGGTCCATGCAGACAGCAGCATGTCAGCACGACATGAACATCCACAAGCGAACACACGAGGCCTCTGCCCGCGATCATTAAAGTTCTGCTCTTTCAGGGACGACAGCTTCTCTGGGCCAACTACGCTCCAGGACCTCTCATGCGCTGCAGTCTGCGCCGCACAAGTCCCAGACGCACGCCTGCCTGACACGACCGTCGGCGCGGACGCTGCAAGAAGCGGACTTGTAGCACCTGTATCCTGCATCTGTCCAGACGCTCCTCAGCGAAGAAATATTGGACATGGCATCACGGGGGCCTAGCACGGCATGCAACCAAAGGCACACAAAGGCCGTGTCCCGATCTCGTGTTTGACACCTCCTCCATGCCAACGAGAGCCACGACGAATACTCGGGGGAAGCAAAGCCTGCATTCAGATGCAGCGTGTGCTACACGACACCCAAATCATGACTGCGGCATTGCACCCCCGAGCCTTTGGGGCCCACTGGCGCAGAGAGCTCCCAGGCATGGGAGCTGTAAACCTGACCTGTTGAAAGGGAAAGTATAGTCACTCCGGCAAATCCGAGAGCCTTGGCTTGATCAGTCTTTGGCGCCTTTGGTGCAGTGGCCCTCCTCCTTGAAGAGCATCTTGGGCAGCAGCTGGCACTTGCTGGGACCATGACTCTGCCAAAGGCCGGCCTGGTGTGGCGATCAAAGACGACCAAAGGCTACGAGGTCAGCGAGTCAGCGAGACAATGCCAGCCACGGAGCAGCTGGCCTTCCCGAAGGAGGCCACTTGGGGGACCTGCGTTGCCGTCACAATGCGCTTCCCGACCTCACGCAAGCGCCCGCATGCAGCGAGAAGGGCGCTGTGGGGGGCCAAGGCCCGGGCCAGTTGGCAGGCCCCCAGCCGCCAGTCAGGCAGTCTGCCTTGTGACTTCGAGTGCTTGAAGGCGTAGCCGGCGCCTGCAGACAACACAAAAAGCAGCTTCGGAGGATCCGGAAAAGGGGCTCTCTGAAGAAAGGAAGGACCACAGACTCCGAGGCCGCCGCACCAACTGCGCTCGCTGCAGCTCCTCTCACAGAGGCGGCGCGTCTCCACGGAGAGGAATTCCTCCGTGGCACCGGCGTCTTTTGGGCTTTTTGTTGGGGAGCCCGGGGCTCTGAGGACTCTGAGGCCAGCGACGTAGGGGCCAGCTGTGTACTGCGACTCCCCGTTGCCGAAATCCGTACCCTTCGGGCCACCTGGAGAAAGACCACTCGACACCGACCTGCCGTGCTCTGCTCGCTGCTTCTGCCTGGACCCCGCTTCCAGCGCTTGTTGTCTCCTCCCCGCCCTGTGTGTCGGCGAGGGTAGACGAACCTGCCGGGCCCAGTGGACCGCCAAAGCAGGTCGGCTTTGTTGCATAGCTCTCTTGATTTTACGTCAAATTGCAGTCGAAGAACTCCGGCAGCAGAGAGACGCACTCGGAGGCTTGGGAGCTCCCGCTGGTCGCACGAAGGGGTACGCTCCATAAATCCTTGGACCCATCAACGATGACTGCGTCAAACTCTTGCCAAGAACTTGCTTGCGCTTGCATGGGGTCGAGGCCCAGGGCCGCCAAGGCGCGCATTTTTGACTCCGGAACTCGACACCAGTGCATGAGGGTCTCCGCAGACAGATCTCCTGACAGAGATCCAAGGTTCCCACGGCGGAGACCCGCACCGGCTGGCTGTGGATTCGACTGATGGCCAATCCGGACAAGTGCACCTGGGCAGCACAGTCTGGCTTGGCCCCCCCCCCCCCCAAAAAAAAAAATGTTGAGACCAACGTCAGCCACGGCACATGAGGCGAGATCCGCTTGAAGGCAAAGTGGATTCTGCCATCGCCATCTGCTTGGGCCAGACCCAGCTTCGTCGCTTCGGCCGACTTCGAGGCGGCGGCAAGCCCCTTGGAGTCACCTTTGCACGGTGTCTGAACAGGGGAAAGTGGGGCGACGCTGAGCCATGCGAGGGAAGCCTCAGAACCTAACAAACACTGTTCCTGTCGGGGAGTTAGGGCCTTAGGGCTGTGATTGAGGCTTCGACGCCCAATAAGGGGTTATGAGCCAAGCAACCGTTCACCACGATTTCGCTATTTCCAGCAAACTGGGCCGCATACTGGTAAATCTTGAAAGCATACTCGGCGCCCGGTTCCAGTCCTGAAACTGTAGCTTTGCCGTCGCCAGGCTTGTTCCGCAAGAAGCCGTGTGCATATTTTCCTGCGGCAGTGGGCCTTTAGCCCAATGAAGGTCTGCGAGGTCATGTCTTGGGCTGACTTGATCAAACTGAATTTGCCGAGCGGCTCGTGTGAGTCCAGCCGGTTAAGTCGCACTTGTAGCCGTGAGCCAGCACGTAAGAGTAGACACTTTTCTCGTTCAGGCTGGAATCCCCGCGAGTGTTGAAGTGATTCCTCTGCTTTTTTTCGGATGACACGCAGCACTTATGCAAGGCCAAGTCTCAGAGCACCTCCCATGTTATAAAAAAAAACACAGCCTGCCACGGAGAGCATCTTCTCTCCAAGGCCAAGTCTCTCTTCCAAGGAGGTGAGATGCTCGTCGAGCGCCTCGTCGAAGCGCTTCATGGTCAGACCCGAGAGCTGCACGTGGGTCGACCTCCGACTCCGACCCTAAACGAGCCCTCAGAGCTCTCCGTGGGGGACCGCCTTTTTTGCTAAGCGCTGGACGAGCGTAGGAAGGAGAAGGAGATGCGGCCCTGCATGTCCTTGCCACGGGGCGGCTCTCCCTTGAAAACGTGAGATCATCCCTGAAGTCAAAATGCCGGAGCCGAGGGACCGCCCGCGTCATGCCCAGCTTGCTTGCAGCAGAGTCTGTCAGAGACAGCGACGTTGTGCTGCCTTCTTTCACGCCGTTGACGGAGAGTCCATTCGTGCCCGCACCAAAGCCTTAATCATCCAAGCATCACAGTGTCCTAAACCCGAGTCTACCCAAGTACTGCCCCAGACTCCATAGGGAAAAAGATCCAGAGTCTCTTCACGGTTTCTTGAAACATGGCGAAGATGTATCTATCTTTAGGATAAATCGCTGTCAGCTGGGAGGTGGACTTTGCTTATCTAAGGGCCGAACACAGAATAAAGAGAATATGGTGGACTCTTCGAGGCATCACTGAAAAACTAGTTAAAACCAAAAAACTCACACAACAGGACATCAACAAGTCATTTAAACATCACCTGTGCAGCAGTGCTGAAGAATGGAAACAACACTCGCCATCTTTGGTGTCCTACATGGGGGACAAGATGCTGGCGAACTGGTAGATCCTCCAGGCGTACAGTCCACCGGGCTCCAGATCCTTCACCGTGGCCGTCGCAGTCCCGGTCACAGCTCGCAGAAAGCCCCGAGCGTACGTTCGCGTGTGAGTCCAGCCGGTGAGCATACAAGGATAGCCCGTGCTCAAACGATATGTATAGGTCTGGTGCTGCACCAGCTGCGTGTTCCCGCCTGAAGCAAAAACAAGCGTGGCTTGAACAAGAATTATGATTGCATAAACGGGTTCTTCCGAAGGTCGATCGTTGAAGTTGTGCTCCGCCCAAGCAGTAAGTCGTTCGGCATCTGCCTGGAACACAGCCGCAGGTAAAGGTATCGGTGTTCAAACTGCAAGAGGCAGAAAATTTGCGTTCGGAGCATGTTGGAGCCTCAAAACCAACAAGCCACCTTTGCCGTCCACTGCCGTCGTCCTGCTGGACAGGAGTTGGAAATGAAGACCACAGCCACACACGCTGCCCAAAGCTACATCGTGGCCCACGCATAACATGCATCAAAATGCTGGTCTGCAGCCAAAAATCTGCCACCTGGAGATCCACGGCATCACCACCTAGACCAGGCCACCCGGTTGCACACAGTAGGGAAACAAACAATCCCGGGACATGCACAAGCTGAATGTGCTTTGCAAGTCGCGTTCTGTCGTGCTGAGAAAACGCCGCTTGCCGCCCACACCGCCAGCAATCGAGATGCGATACCAATCTCCACTGCCATGCCCGATTCTCCACCTCTGACGACCGCTGCCATCGTCCCTGGGAGCTAGACTGACCTGTCAACAACAAACGAAGACCTTTCAATGTTCGGAACTCCGGTGCCCTGAAAACGCACAGATCCCTTGGCCTTGTCACCGCTGGCGCTGACACTGAGAAACACGCGGCCCTTCGGGCCACCCAGCGATCGGATGTTGTACCAGTCTCCGCTCCCTCGCGTGATGGTCCAGCGCTGCCGGCCGCTGAAGTCATCCTTCCAAGCGGCCCCGAGGTCGCCACAAACACCGCAGAACACCGCAGAACGCGCACACTCGCGCGCGTGCGGGCGCCTTCGTGGACAAGTCCACCTTGGTGCCCGCGGGCACGGTGTTTAGGAAGGCCTTCTCGCCTCTGACGCCCCCTGAGACTCGCAGGTGCACCGAGGCCTCGCAGGGGAAATCTGCAAGGCCCAGTCAGGCGCTTTTTGCTTCACCGCCAAACGAGCCTTGCCCAGGCCGACGGCGGACCAAGTCCTAACCCCTCCGGCTCCGTTCGGTTTGCAGTCCAAGGTTTTGAAGCACCTCGGATCAGCGCAGCCTTCAGAACTCTCTCCCTGAATCTGCGACAACTTCCAAGGCCTGACATATGAAGCAAGGCACCTGTAACCAGCATCTGTCCAAACGCTGACAAAGGTGGTCTTCGGGTCCCTCGACAAGCACTTGGCCCACGCAGTTTTCATCCATGCCTGTCACAACGACAGGGCAGGGGTCGTAAATGCATTGCCTCTGCACAGAACCATCGAGAATGGATTTCCTGGCTTCTAGACACAACGGAGTAACGCGGTTCCAAGGGCGGAAGTCGTGGTCACGCTGCGCTTGTCTGTGTTTTGTCAGCCTGGTCCCTGAGAATCGACAGCATGATCCAGCAGTGCCTTCGACGGCTTGCGACACTAGCGCCTCGAGGATGCACAGTGTTGCAACCCGATAGGATTTTGGCACCAGAGGTAGACGTTGCTCCTGTGCAGTTTGTTTCCTGTGCAGTTGATCTCGCGATCCGCACGAGTGGGGAACATGATGCGCTTACTCAACTTCCGCCGGGGTGGGGCCCAAACAAGACGCACCGCCGCGCACACCAACAGTCATGTGCTCCGGCCTTGTACTGATCCGTGTGGAACTCCTTTCGACCCCACTTGCTGTCCGCCAGCTCCCAGGCTTTGGAAGAATACACGAGACCTCGCACGAGATACAAGTAGCAGACTCCGGAGACTCCTTAAGGCACTTTTCTCAAAGAAAGCCGCCCCCCCCCCCCCCCCCCCC
>CAJNJA010016054.1:0-23019 GCA_905231915.1 Symbiodinium necroappetens | reverse complement strand
TGAAGCAGCTGGTAGTAGCCTCAGACCGGCATTCTCGAGAGACCACCGCCTTGAAACTGCAAATGCTTCTCAAGTAAAAGCTGCTTCCATTGACAGAGTGCCCTTTCATTTAACGTGTCGTTACCCTTTCGTGACAGAAAGGGATGAATTGCTGTGCTTGCGATCGCTAAGCAGACAAACAAACAGACTCAGACACAGAAACAACATGAAGACACGCTAACCTTGCCATTACCCGTATGCTTCGTTCCGATCATAAGCACATTGACATGCTGACACATAGTAGCATGTATGTAAAAAACGCAGACTTCATGAAACCAATAATTTTCCGCGGATCTGCGGGCCTACAACGACGAGGATTGGCATGCAGCCCATTCGACGAAGAAACCGAAGAGATACCCTTTCCGATCGAATTGCAGACAGCGTCTGGAGGTGTGGCTTGCACAGTCCGTACGTTTGCATGAAACATATATATATAGATATACACATTACATGTGTACCTCCACATAATAGGTGTGTATACCATATGTATATATACATACATATAGAAAGAAAGGTATAGTTACAGGCCCGATTGCTTTGGGTATGGCAGTACACGTGTAGTGCACAGCGGCATGAAATGTTGTACCACGGCATATGAAAGCGGCTTGGAACATAAAGAAAGGTATATCAAACTGGGAGACATAATGCCACGTCAATCATAGCAAACGGCGACACAGAATACACTGTCGTCGATCAGAACGCAGTTTTCAGGTAAATACAAGCACATAGCCTTTGTCAATCATGGAACAAGCAGGGTATGGTAACAGGACTCTGAGGGGTCAGAATGAAGCATCCAAGATGTGAGCAGACATGTAAGACTGGGCTGCAGCCTAGCAGCGGTGGTTCTTGGCCACGGCCTGCATCTGGCACTCCTGAAATGGTGGCCCAGGCAGCCCACAGCCATGTATTCAAGTTTTAGGCAGCACAATGGTCACTGGTTCTTCAACAACCGTCTCAGCTGCAAAGGGTCTGACTGGTCGGCAACCTCTGCGGTGGTCTGAGGCGTCTCTTCCAGGCACTTGGAGTTTGCGCTGCCGAATTGCTCCCAAAGGTCCACTCCCGTGTACACCTGCGTCCGTGCTCTCTCTCTTGGAACCGACTACCAGTACCTACCACGGACTTGTCTGACTCCAGCCTTCCAGGTCGTTCCCGAGCTCTTCCAGGTCGTAGCAAATTGACCCTGTTTCCTGACTTTAGATTTCGGCTTGATGCCATACTTTAGGGCGGCGCCGGCAGAGCAGTCGCTTGACGGCAATGGTTCTTCACTCGGTGGCCGATAGGATGTAGTAGTCTCCTCCATTGTCTTGCGACTCCTTGAGGGTGAGCGCCGCAAACTTCATGCCCTGCACCTCAGCAAGGCACAAGCAGAAAGCGGCTGGACTTCCCGACATGCTGCATATTGCTGGATCATATGCGAAACCGCGGGACCTTGCGACCATAGATGCCCTTCCGGTTGTTCTCCCAAACCTCCTCGATGGTGGCGGCGGCTTTGCTCGGATACTTCTCGGGCCAGACGAAGCCCTGCGGAATCTTTGTACCTTCCGCACCCACGCAGGAAGGCAGCGCGGCGCTGCTCACCAGGTACATGCCTTCCGGGACAGACAAACTAACCCAAATGTTGTCTCTCCACGGCTTCCTAGCTCCGACGGCCTGAGTAGTTGTCGATGATGTGCTTCCCCTTGTCCAGGAACTTCCAGTATATCCGGACCTGCTTCGCAGACGCTCGAGAGATGTCCACGGCATTGCAGGACTGCTTCCGACTTGCAACAGAAACAGCAAAGACAATGGAGTGCCTTCCCGGCACGGCCGCCAAGGTAGTACCCGACGTCCCCGGTGTTCGTCCAGCCGCCCAAGGGCACGCCAGACCAGCGATCCGAGCGCAACCTCCCAGCTGCAAGCTGCTCGACCAGTTACGACGAGCACTACTCTCTTCCTGTCTCTTGGGCCATCTTGGGCCCAAACAGGTACACCAGAGCTGGCTCGGACAAGATCAACTCGTTGGAATTGCCGGTGTTGACATCCTGCGTCCTTGGGCGCCAGAGCTCAGGCCGGCAGAGAAGGCAGCATTTCTCCGCCAAGCAGCCCTCTCAGAGGGAACTGCAAGTAGCTCGGCACCCGGTGATAGAAGACCTCCCAGAAGAAGGATCGGGCTGTAGCTACTCCACGCACCGGGTCCGTGCTGGGGCCTGACCGTTCTGCCATGGTTTCCCCCAAATCGTCCTTGGAATCGGACGGTGCCGGAAAAGAGCACAGCTACTTCGTTCCAGATATCCGAAGCCTACGCCTCCTGGGTCCTCACCTCTAGCATACCAAGCCCAGCGTGTTGGATCCGGGGCGCAACCGGTCCCGCGAACTCTGATGGCGCCAGGTCAAGTCCTTCCCTCGCCACCGCGATCCACGGCCAGTCCAGCCCTGCAGGCCCCGGGCCCGAAATCCGAGAAGGCTCCAAAACATGCTGGATGGAGAAGCAAAGAAGTGAGGCTCCGCGCCTCGCAGCAGGCAAGAGCCTGCAGAGTTTTTGAGTCTCCTTTTTCCGAGAGAAAAAGGAGAGAAGCTTGGGCGAGGCCCAAGGGAAAGGGAGCCCCCGCGCCTCCCGCAGGTCCGCGCGCTCGTCGTTGAAAGGCCAGGACGCCGCGTCCAGCGCGTGGGCCTCCGTCAGCTTCTTGCAGGTCGGATGATGCAGCGTTGCCTCGGTCAAGGGGAGGCTCCGCCCGGCAGAAAAAGAGGAGGTACGACGCTTTGGTCGTTCATCTCTGTATATACGGACGATATACATCAGGAGCTGGGAGCGAAACCCCGACTTGCACGTAGTTGGGGGTCACCAGGTCATCTTCCAGGACGGGGCACCAGGCATCCGACGTGGACTGAAGGCCTGGTCTGGTCAGCTTTCTGAGGGACTTTTCACAGAGCCCACTCTCCGGTTTCAACCCCGGCCTCCCACCGGCCGCTGGCCCTTCTTCTGGCAGAGCTCCGAATACCTCAGCACAGCTCCTGGGACATCAGACGCCACTCTGGATTGGGGAATTCAAACCGAGGCTTCCACGTGCAGAGCCGCTTTCCTTGACCTTCGCACTTCTCCTGTGCATCAGAATCATCAGATCCCAGAGCCCGCAAGATGCACGGGCCGCGATTCATGTCTCTTCGCAAAGTACACGGAAGTGGTACAGGGAAGCAAAAAAATCTTCAATCCAAGATCCAACCGCCAAAACACACTCAATGCTTCACGCATTTCTCGACAACACGCCTCGAGCTTCTGCCAACCAAGCGCCTCCTTGTTGGTCTGCCAAACCACAGCCTGACACCAGGGATGTTGACTTGAGGCAGAGATCCTCGGTATGCCCGGCCTCGGTGCACTGGCGGGGTCCACCAAGTTTCACGCAAGAAGGGCTGCAGCAGTAGTCCTTCTTGTCTGCACCGCCTCGAGCCACCCGCATGATCGGGAACGCACGCGTGTGTCCCATGTGAGCTGACTTGCTCGATTCATGAGGCCGCGGCAGGTCTGCTGAGCACACATGCTGGGCGCGTTTGCCGGACACTGAGCACGCTGACCGTGGCCTCCCTTCATGCAACTCCAGTCCTGCCGGTGCCACAGCAGGGCAGACTGCACCCGGCGCTGAAGTCAGAACTCTCGCCTTCACATAGGTCCCATCTTCGCAAAGAACTTGGGAAAGTGCGCCGAAATGGGGTGTCAGAAACTGGCATGTGCCTGCCTGGGCCAGCGGGATCACTCTGCTTTCGGCTCTCTGCAATTCTCCGTCGGAGCCTGCTCCGCCCGGTTCTCCACAACGTAAACAGCACCAGTGCCGGAATTGCGAACCTGCGAAGCGTAGGAAGAGAGTATGGTATAGTACACTATAGTGCAGCACAGTACGGAAAACAGTAGAGTAGAGTAGCGCAGCGTATGGTCACGGTATGCCATGGCATTGCGTGGGAGGTCAGGGCATGGTATGGTATCATGTTGCATCGTACCGTACAGTAGAGTAGAGTATAATGTACAGTATACGGACGTATATAATATGACATAGCTTAGCTTAGCACCGAAAAATATGACAAAGCTGTCACACTCCTCATGGTTAGCAAGTCGAAAAGCACCACCAGAAACGCAACACTCCCGTGCATCCGAGCTTCCGCTCCATATGGCTTCGTCCACAAATTCTCGCATCCCCAGGACTGCAGCGAAGAGCCCATCATGTAGCGAGACTCCAAATGCTCCTCGTTCCTTCTCCATGCTTGACCTGCAGTGCTTCACCGCGACGGCATACCCTCTTTGCCAAGACGATGCAAGCTGGACTTCTCCGACTTAGGGTAGCGCATAAATTCTTTCCGCATTGGGAACAGGCACGCACGTGGTGCAGTGTATCCTGACGATGTGCAACAGATATTTGCCCTGCCACACAGCATGCCTTCCCGGGCACATTCCATGGCATCAACCTGCCTTATCGAAGCAGTGGGCTGAGATGTAGCCACTGTTCTTGCCGCCTTTGTTGTCCTGATCGTCATCGCCTGACCGCCAAGTCACAGAAGCATGGCACGCAAGTCGGTGCTGAGTACCGGAGTCTTGGGCGACTTGGATCCGCACTCCGAGCCAGCATGCCAAAGCATCCATTCTTGCTCCAAACCACCTGCACCAAAGACTGTCCAATCTGCTGTCAAAACTCCCACCTCCGCTTTTTACTCTGCACACCACCTGCTTGCAATCCTGTTCCATTTCGCAGAGCTCCTCAGAAGTTACAGTGGCAACTGGGTCCGTATCCGCAAACTCAATCAAATGGTCATTTCGGACAAGTCTCGAAACAAGTTTTCCATGGAAGCTTCGCGCCATACTTGTGCTCGCCTGCAGGTAGCAGCAATCACCAGCGTCAGGCCCTCACCATGACAGAATGTTAATGAGGACTAGCACAAAAATGACTCACAAGACCGTGAAGGGGCCATGAAGGAATTCAAAAAACAGTTGGCGACGTGGACTCCACACCCAAAAGGGTCATGTCATGTCTGGCTGTGTCAATCGACTGCACACGTTATGAGGGCGGCACCCAGCGAGATCTGCACCTCAGCTCTGATTGTATTCAAGACCATGCATATGGTTCGACAACGGACGATCCTGGCTGCAGCACAAGAAGCATGTTTTCCCAGCCATGTCATTCTCCACTTTGGGAAAACAGTGCACCGTCGCTCCTGCGTGCAGCATGCTCGTCTCACTTCGGGGAGCATGCATGCAACAACAGATCTCATCTCCTTCTTGATGTAGCACATTGCATCCTTCCACTGCTTCCCTGCATGTGACGGAGCTGACCCGTGCGGCTGAGCACTTGCAAGCCAGATGGCATCCTTCTTGCGGCACCTGCGCTGCCTTTTGCCAGAGGCTGATTGATGAAGAGGAAGCAGTTCCTCCGGTTCCAGCCATTGGCATACCTGGTCCAAGGGCCGTTTGCCAGGTCAAGCCTGCCATGCGCAGCTGAGCCCCTCACCACTCGAAGCCGACGCAACCAGCCGTCAGGTCACCTGCACGATCAGCGATGGCGCCACGCATTACCAAAAACTCTTAACTCTGCAAGGCACATGCCGCTTCGCAGCCCACGACATTCTTGGTCACGCGTCCTTTGTCCTGGAACGTCCCGCCAAGGTCCCGCCCGGGTACCCGGGCATCGGGTATCCGACCATCCGATACACCAAACCCACCTATGCCAGGCTCCTGCGGCGCATCCTTGCCGTTCTCGAGGACACAGAAGTTCTGAAAGCTTCTGTAGTTGGCCTGGCATCTTGTTTTGGGGTTCTTATAATAAGGATCCTACTATTTAGGGTACTATAGTAGTAGGGTCCCCCTACACTTTTCGGAAACCCTAAACTCCCAGACCAGACCCAAGGGGAACTCTGCAGCATACCATCGAGAGCCAAACGGTGGGCCTTTGCCGGATGAATTCCTCCACTCCTTGGCTCTCAGGAGTCGTTTGGACCAGTGGGCTGCAGTCTGCTTCTCAGTGGACTGATACTATACTATACCATAATATACTATATACTATAATATACTACAATATACTATAATATACTACAATATATGGCTTTTTGAAGCTGGGACACTGAATGGCCACACGCACGGCTCGAGCCTGGAGAATGCCAAAGCCTGACTCCAGCTCGTTTCAAGGGGACATTCCAATCTGCGCTGTTGCAAACTCAGTCCCAGGCCATACTTTGTGCCTCCTGCGCAGAATAGCCTTGCACTGTCGCAGTGCACTTTGTAAGAGCCGTATCCAACCCGCAATGGTTGCCCATCGAAGAGCCACTCCTCAGACACGAAGGTGATATATTGGCACAGCAGATACAAAAAGTCTGAACATCACAGAACATGAATAGGTGTCAAGAGGCATTGCTTTTGAACGTGACCTTGACAATGTCCCGTCCCCGTATTCCTGCACATCTCAGAAGCCAACACCGCCATCTCGTCTCGAAAAAGGGCACTATAGTCACTATACGGAACAAACCAGCCGTGAAGACTGAAGACTGGAAGGGTCGATGGTGCATGTCTGCTTGGGCAATAGGGTTTTAGGGTTTCTCCTTGCTTCAAGTTGACAGGAGGCAGACAGAATTCCACGAAGGCAATGCGGCTTAACGTGGGATGTGCGTGTGTAAAAACTCAAAAGCAATGCCCATCACGCATGTCTGGGTACAGGTACCACCGTTTATTCCTCGCGTTTCTCTCAGCTTGCGCGTGTATCCTGTGGCCATGAGAGCTCTGATCGAAAAACTTCGTGCTCTTGCACATTCGTTCTGTCACATCCTATCTTTCCTGCTGCATGTTGCATGCGAGCTGTTTCCAAGATGCCTGCACGCTTCATCAGTGGGCACCAGTACTTGCCCAACTTGCAAGGAACCTGCGGACAGCGAAGCGGTGAGACAGTGAGACTGCACTCCGTCAGAAAGGCCAAGTCGCCATGTCCGGATGCACGCCCCCGTTCCTGGGATTCCGAAAAGCCACAAAAAAAAAGGCGCATACCACCCATCAGAAATCATCAGCCTCTGCCGCTCCAGTGCTTTCCAAGTCTCGCGATGGCTTCTTTCAGTGCCCTGGCCTGCTGCAAGCCAGTGCCTCAGTGGATCTCATGCAGTGGGCTCTTCAGAGGCGCGATGAGGCCGCTCCACCTGTGCTCCATGCGACCGGTGCTTCTTGGGTCCAGGCCGAACTTCTTTCCACCGGAACAGAAAAGCTTCCTGCTGTCACATCCTTTTTTGTATGATCCGTAGCCGACTCCCGTGCTTGTGTCTTTGAAATACCATACCTCCAGCAAGGAGACAAGGACCCGCGGAAAAGGCTGCGGCTCTCATGCTGCCAAAGCTGCTCCGCTTCTCGCACTCAGCCTTCCTTGATCGTTGCGAACGATGCCTGCAGGCGCCGCGGAAGAGGCCGAGTCCCGTCCCAGAGCAGGCACCCGGCCCCTGCCTGCTCTCTGCAGTTGGGCACACCAGTACTCACTCAAGGTGCAGACGACCTCCCGTGCAGCCGTCTCGTGGCGACGAAACACAGAACAGTGAAGGCTCTCAGGCAAGCCTTGGCGGGATGAACGCCTCCGTTCCTCCGAGCAGGTGACTTCGACTTCTAAGGGGCCGTGCCGTTGGTTCGGTGATATCGTTCTCTGATACATTGCAGACAAGGGTCTGGATGGCTTTCTTCACTTCGCGAGCTTGCTGGATTGCCATTCCTTGTAGGTGGCGTCATGAGTTGGCACACAGAAAAAAAGGAACAGCATCTGCATGCGACGAGGGGAAAAACCTGAAATAGTCTAAGTCCGTGTCCATACTTTCTTCCACCGGCACACAAGAACTTGCGCGGGCATTTCTCCTTGTAGGACCCGAAGCCGACTTTGGTGCCTTTGCCTTTGAAGTACCACTCCTCGGTACGACGAAACCCGGGCGCGCACGCTTCTCTTGCCTCGTCCTTTGCGGCCGAAGGGCGCCATCTTTAGTGCGGATGGATCCACGGTCCTTCTTTGCGATTCCTTGCGCCATCTTGCTCAGAACTCGGATGCAGGAATGTCTTGTTGCTGCTATTTCCCGAAGCTGCCTGCAGCCGCCAGGATTTTGCACCAGAATTTGCCAAGTGAGCAATCCGCCTGCAGCGACAAGAGCAAGAAACAGTAGGAATCACTCCGGCGGCGGTGTTACAACAACCTTTGCCTTCTCGGGATGCACGCCGTGATTCCTTAGGATTATGTGGAACTGCAGCTCATGCGCACCACACACAACTTCAGTGAGCATCCAAGTTTCTGAATGGCCTCTTTCACCGCCTGGGCCTGCTTAAGCCCGGAACCTTGGGCTTGCAGCCGTTAGCCTACTTTGAGCTGCTTTTCGAAGGGCCAAGGGCACCACCATACTTGGTCTGCCCGGCGCAGAAGTACAGCTTTTGATTGCAGTCTTTGTCGGAGTCTCCTTTTCCAACTTTCGTCCCTTCCGCGTTGTAAAGCCATTCCTTGCCACGAGCTCCCATAGCAGTTGCTACATTCGGCTCGTGCGGACTTCAAGACGAGTGGAAAGCCGAGCCGCATTGCCCTTGGATCCGATCCTGGCCTGGTCGGCTATCGCCACACCTGGAAGAAGCTTCAATCGAAGCCGAAAGGCCCAGCCAGCATCGCTCTGAGCGTCGAGGCGTCCAGGCCTGCTTTTTGGAACTGCTCGCACCAGTACTTGCCGAGCAAGCACTTGGGAGTCTGCTGGCTCGTCACCCGCTTCGGCTGGCTCTTTCGCCGGGCCGCCACCTTGAGCCTCCGCCAAAGAACGAGACTCCAAAAAGCTTCAACAAAAAACCCTCTCGCAGCGAAGAGCGGGGCTTCTCTGCTCTGTTTGCGTCTGGAGCACTTCGCGCTGTGGAACGGCGAGTCTGGCTCCGCCTGGCCAAGACGCTGCTCGGCAGCTCCCCGAAAGGGGGGGGGGATGCAAGAAGCCAAGTTCGAACCTCGGGTTGCGTTCGCCCTTCCTCGCGTTCACGCTCAGCCCAGCCTTGGATGCGAAGCCCCAACACGGAAAATCCTAAGCCCAGAGAATGCTTGCCATCCAGAAACGACCCCACCACCTCGTCTCGTCACCGATGTCTCTCAAGTCCTGGATGATGCAGCAACTTCGCGTGTGGACCATCTCATAAGCTTGACCAAGCATTTTACTCTACTGCTGCTTTGCATGCGAGCGGCGGCAGGGCTGGAATTGAGAGCATCTGCAGCTGCCGTATCTGCACCCAGGAGTCCTTCGAACAGACATGTGACCAAGGCCGCCCCGCTTTTGCGTCCGAACCTCCTTCGCGGGAGCTGCCAGACGAGCCCTGTGCCTGTGCAGCAACAGTCCAACGACAACACACACAAACGCTGATCCTGGTTGTATGCAGCGGCCTCATCATCCTCCTCATCTGCGCTCGCTTGAAGACTGACCAAAGAGTCAGTCTCCTCTACACCGCCGTCCTCTGAGAGGTAGCAGTCCTGGAGCTGGAGCGAGCGACCACATTCACAAGGTCCAAGAATCCCGTCAAATAACCCCCGTATACCTTGCGACATGAAACCCTTGCCGAAACTATGATCCGCGTACGCACCTCGGCCGTGGAATTGATGGGCTCTGTGTTATCGGTCTGATCTGACTGCTCTCCGCTGTAGTCCAAGATCTCAGCCTGATCGGGTAAAACACAATCAACGTGTACAGGAATTTGTGTGATCAACAATCACATGGTTCTTATCAAGCCTACTAAGTTGAGGCGAAGTTGTCAAGCTCGGGTCTTAAGCTTTAGAGCTTACGAGAACGGCTTAGGGCCCTGGGGTTTTGGCCCGCAAGCAATGCTTTTCTGAAGCAGACGCTGATGAAGAAAAAAACCGCAACATGTGCAGTGCGCTTGAGCCACAGTTTATCACGCGCCTCCGCTACGGCCCTGCTGAAGAAACGATGAAACGCGTGCACAGAGTCCGAAGCCCGCACGGGCACCTCCGTGTAGTTCACAGGATCAGGCTCTGTGTCCGACGTGTCCCAGGAGGCCTCGGCCTGCAACTGACAAAGCGCTGTCAGAGGGATTTCGAGTCCACAAGCTTCCGGGAATTCCAATGCCTGATCGTCCGTGGCATGCTCGTTCCTCAGCAGAGTCGCCATGTCAGCTTTGTGCAATGTCTCGTGCAGTCCTCGAGTTGAGAGACAAAAGCCGCGTACAAGCCGAGCTTTCGACGCATCTCTCACCGTTTGCTCGATTATGCTCACGTCTGCTTCAAGGTCATCTGTCACCTGGAAGAGGACGCAACTGCCCTGACGACGTGATGTTCGACACCAAGCGTTCACCGAAATCTGGCCTCTGAAGACCTGTCTTGATGGTCGGTCACATCCGATTCGTTAGCGAGTAGGCTGGCAGATGCGCCTCCGATGCTTCTCCAAGACGCTCATGCGGAGTCACGACACTCACGACACGGCCGTCAACATCAGGCTCAGGAGCCTGAAGCTTTCAGGGCCCCTCTGCCATCGTGTTGCACCTTAGGAAGTCGTCAAGAGCAGCCCAGGACTTGAGTGACTGCGGACGTCTTCGGCATCTTCACAACATCATGTCCTCTGAACACTGATTGCAGCATGCTGCTATTCTGGGCGTCCCGGTGGCATCGACAAAGGCAGTGCTAAGACCTGTCGGAACCACGAGCCACAATGCAGATCTCGCGCAGCAGACGCCCAGGAGCCGAGCCTGGATCCAAAGCTGCCGCGGCTGCCGCGCGCGTGGTTTCGCGACGGACAAACTGCGGGCGAGGAGAGTCCTGCAAGGGCTCTGTCTCTGCAACTTTCATAACTTTCAAAACCACAGACCAAACGTGGCGTCGGCCTTTTTATTCCAAGCGTGGGCTGCGAGACAGAAACAGAGTAGCAGACCCAACCTTGCTCTGCCACAAGACTACACACAGCGCCAACGCTAGAGAAGTCATTCCAGCCAAGGAGCGATCTCAGGATCATGCCATTAAAGCCGCGCGGGTTCTTCAACAACAGCAGGCTCGCCCGTCAAATATGAAGCCTTGAAGGCGTCCAGCAAGGCACGCAGCGAATGCTGGAGCAGGACCAAACATTCTGCGTCATTCTGCGTCAGTTTTGCGTTACGATATCAACATGTTTTAGCTTAGGTTTACAAACAGGTAGTCAACTGCACACCTGAACTGACATGTACTCAAAGATACCTGCAAGAGATTCCTTCGCGACTTGTCAATAGCCGGCAATCTAAGTTCCAGCAAGCAGCTTTTCGAAATGGAGAACAGACCTGGGAATGTGCAGTGAGGGGGTTGCGTGGGTTGGCGACGTGCTGTAAGGTCCGGGCAACACCTAGATGAGCAAGGCAATTCCTTGAATAAACATGCAGAAGGCCCAAAAAAGAATTTTGACTCCAAGCTTTCTCAGAAGCGCTGCTGGACTTGAAATGCTGCTGGAGAGCGAAGACAACAGCGGTCACGGCCCCTCGCGCGGCCATGGCTGCTGCATCTTGAGCCGAAGTGCCTGTCGAGGAGTCGATCTCAAAACATCCCTGCAGACACGCACCTTCTAAAGTTCCTGGAGACATGGCTGCACTCTTCTCCGCTCCCGACGAGGTGGCAGCCACAAAGACTTCAGCAGCTAATCGAGTTCTCGACGAGCAGGCGATGACACTTCGAGGATACAGCAACTGGCCCTGCCGAAACTTCAACACCTGTTTGAGAGAGATCTAGGCTCCACGAAGGGTCCGTCTGCGCTGCCGTCTTGTAGCAAGCGCCACGAAAACTCTGGGAAAAGCATTGATAACAAAACTCGAGATCTTTGTCACTTGGATGTTTCCGTCCCAGCTTTGAGGATCCGTCAGACATCGGACCGTTTGCAGGTTCAGCACGTCGAAGTCAACCCGCTCGCTTCGAGGCGGCCTTAGGGAGCTGAGTGTTACGGGGTTAACTCACAAGATGGTCTCTGCTGGGTCTGTGAAGATGCCACGGCGTGCGCTTTAGTTCAAAAAGAAGGAAGGGGGCGTGCCTTGGCTGCTATCCTTCGCTCGTTGGCGTCGAGGATGGCCTCTCATAGAACAGCTTAGGACCCTCTTCCTTCGCTGATTCGTAGGGTTTAGGGTTTAGGTTGCCGTCCTTGCGCATGACGATGCGCTTCGGCGTCACCTCCAGCTTCTCGTCTTCGAGAATGTAGCTCAAGGCCTGCAACGTACAAGCCAGAAGATTCACGCCGTGGAAACAGTAATGCCTTGCGCCTCTTCAAGCCGTTTCTCGATAGGAGGGGCAAAGCCAGCAGCAGACTGATATCCATCGTGTTTCCTTGCAAGGCTGCCCGGCTAAGCTGCCTCATGATCGAAAGAGCGATTCTGACGATGTCCTGGAAATGTTGGTGTCAATGTCAGACATGGCATTGTTCTCGCCAAAGATCATTCCTCAACAGTCAAACAGGGTCAAGCACATCAAGCTACCAATCCTGCGAGACTACGAGACTGAACAAGACCAGCAGCCGGCCTGGATACACCTCCATGCCTTCGCTGATGAACAGCTTGCCCATGCGCGCTGCCTCTCGTTTGATGGAGCAGATCACAGACATCTCGAATTGGGTCCCTGCAGCGCCAGGCCTTGCCCAGGTCCACAGCAGTGGAAATACCGGCGGTGTTGGCAATCAGCACACCGTTCCTAGCGCCAGACAGGGGGAGACTTACGGCCCACCCGTGGGTGCCGGATCGTCCTGTCACGAGGAGCTGGCGGGCCCTGGGGCCGCATCTCCTGCTCTATAAAAGTATAAAATATAACATAATATAATATAATATAAGATAATATAAAAATATAATATAATATAATCTGCCAGGCCCTGCTGGGCTGCTTTCAGCGCGAGAGACGGCCGACGGCAGCTCCTTGAAGTCGGACACCACGGTGCCAGTGCCCCCGGTAACTTCCTTAAGCCAGCCTGCGCTCCCACAAGGAAAACACTCGCCCAGAGGCCTCCATCATTGTTTTTTTATGTGCTTCGGAGCAACTGCGCAGGCCGAGCAGTGAAGACGTTGCCGCCTTTGGCCAAGAGGCAAGAACACAAGACATCCGCGGGTCAAATGGACCGCACCTCCATCTTGATAGTCTGCCTCTCCCCGACGGTGCTCATGTCAAGCACCTTACCGCCTCGCCCAGACATGCCTCAGTCCGACAGGCCAAAGCCAATGCTCGGCTTACCCGACGGCCACGCTTCTTCTTCGAGCTGCGCTCCATCACCAGGCTTCCATGCGACATGTCCACCTGAAAGGACGCTCGTGGGAGGATTTACCGCATCGAATCACGGAATGTTTGACATCGCCTCAATCTGGACATCTTCCCAAGGTTCCAGGACTGTCCCATCCTCGCCTCATGTTTCTTTATAGACTCCTATCGCACCGGTGGCACGGTGACTAGATTCAGACGCGGCGCCTTGCTGCATGACAACACTTGGTGGAGAAAGCGACATCTCGTAGCCTTCCCTCCGCATTTCTTCGATGAGGATTCCGAGCTGCATCTCCCCACGGCCACGAATTTCGAAGTAGTCGCGATTGGGAGACTGCTGGATCTCCTTGGCTGCGAGCGCTCAAATGATTTCGTCTCATCATATATACCCCTAAACCCTAAACTTCCTAAACCCTATAAAACCCTTAATGTTAACTCGTTTCGTTTCATGTTCATGTCACTTCTTGCAATCGGGTGTCAATCGCAGGATTGGTGAGTGCTTCCTTTTCCAAGCGCTCGCCCATGGCGTTAAGGGTAATATACTTGCCATCTTTACCCGACAACGGCGAGTCGTTGACTCCGGCCCGAACAGCAATCACCGGGGGATCTATCGGCTGGCACTCCACGGGAGGCACTTTTGGATGGCTCACAAGGGTCTGAGTCCATCTCGGGGTGAAGCCCGTGACGCTCACGGAGACGATGTCCCCAGCCTTGGCCATCTTCACGGGCTCTCGGCTCACGCCGTGAACCACCGTGATCTCCTTGGCTGGCCGAATCGCACTCCCTCACATGCCCTCACCACGCGACACCTAGCCACAGCTGCCGAGCTTCGCGCACCTTGCCAGACCCCACGACCTCCCCGTCCAAGCTCTTACCTTAGAGACGCGGACGGTGGAGGAGCCATGCGCTCCGTGCGGAGGCAACGTCACTAAAAAACTTGCAACGAGAGGCAGCTGATCTTGTCGCCCTTGTGGATCTGACCGCTGTGCACCTTCCCAGTGACAGTCGGCCCCAGCGCAGGAAGCCTGCAGAGCGCAAAAGCAGCAATGTGCTGAGAGGGAGATGTGTTTGCTCCGCGCCATTCCGCGCCTGTCAAGCTGCGACACCAGCATTGAGAATCCCTTGCACTTCTCGTCGAGCTCCAGGATCGCCGGATCCTTGAGGCAAGACATCAAGGATCTCCCTTTGAGCATGTTCTTGATCTTGCTCCTCGTAAAAATTTATTCCTATCTTCAGCCGAAGCCTCTCAAGGCGTCCTGACAGCTGCAAGCTTGGCTCTGCGTGCGTGCTCTTTTCTTTCTCCACATCACTCCCTGGACCAAGCCGAGCTTGGGATGCAGTCAAGGCTCAGGTGTGGCCGGCTCGGGTGGCGGCACGACATCTCGAATGGTCTCGTATAGGACCATCATGTCGGTTGGGCGATTCTCCGACCGCGCTTCTTCCAGGGATCTGGCACAAAATCCAGCTTTGCCAGATGCATACAACGTCGGATACTCCAACCTGAGCCGGCGAAGCATGGCGAAGCCAGGGTTGCGCTCGAAACGACTCTCTCGAAAATTGCGACTAACAATAGCCTCCCCGCTGGATTGCTAGATGGAGGCAGGATGCTGCTCGTCTGTCGAAGCCATGTTAGCAAAGACATCGAAAATGTCGTTCTCAACTTCACCATTCTCTCGTGTCATGGGCCGATCCACCTTGTTGATCACAACCAACGGCTTCATCTTTTGATGCCTGAGCGCCTTCTGAAGAACGAACTTCGTTTGGGTCTTCGGACCTTCTACGATGTCTACCAAAAGGACGACGCCGTCCACCATGGAGAGTACTCGCTCCACTTCTCCACCGAAGTCTGCGTGGCCGGGAGTGTCTACGATGTTGAATACATAGCCATTCCTTGGGCTGGGCTGTAGGTATGTGCCCAACTCTCTCGTTTTGTCTACAACTCATCAATCCCAGGAAGACATATCAGAAGCATTGCAAATGCAACAAAGAAGCCATGAAATCCTCGTTGCCTTTGACAGGATGGTAATGCCTCTCTCCTGCTCCAGATCTTTACTATCCATCATCCGTTCCGTGACTTTCAGGCCCATGCCGCTCTGCTTCATCAGCTGGTCGACCAACGTCGTCTTCCCTCGGCTGTTTTGAAAGCAGAGGATTGAGAAGCCAAGCGGCAAATGAAACGCTAGATACCGTGACCGCCCCTGTCAGCAAAGTGCAAGCTGGGAATTACCGACATGATGCTGCAGAAACTAGCATACCGTTGAACCCGACAAGACTTCAATAGGAGACACAAGGATTGGGCCTGCTGTTGCTGTGTACAGACACGTCTCCATGATCAACGTGCGCGATGATAGCCACATTGCGGAGCTTGTCCAGAGGAACCTCCTGACCCGCAAACAAACAAAAAGCAACGACGGCGAGCTATGAACGAGGGGACCGCTTGTTGCAGTTCGATCTTCCCGAGTCCGGCCTCTGGAAGGCTCGCAGCTCCTCGCACGGCGAAGGTGGGCTTCGGGAAAGCCTGAGGCTTCCAGGCTGAATTCCAACACGACCAAGAAGCCAGCCTTAAGATTCTCATGCTTTCAGTGTTGGAAGCTTGGACCCTGACCTCGCACCTCGAGGGCAAAATCGGCCTGTTCAGGCACTTTGAAGATGCTCAGCCAATTGCGACACTATCCGTGCCTGTACAAGGATGGCCAAATGCATCGTCCAGCTGCCGCAGATACCCGATGCATGGGCCAGCGCCGCATCCCCCGAAAGCTCGCCCGGCTAAAAACAACTGTCCCGGCTATGTATGCAGCTTGAGTTTTTCTTAACGAGCTTACAATGACTCCGACTGCTTGCAGTATATATACGTATGTTTATATATATATATGTATATATATATATATATACATCTCTCTCTCTCTCTCTCTCTACTTCTCTTTCCCCCTTCCTCATGTCATCTGATGTGCAAGCTAAGCTGCAGGTCACATGCATCCGCCAAGAAGTTCCAGGTGGCGACATATCACAGCATAACTGTATTCAATGTTTGTGTCGCTTTAAGCTTTCCCTGCGATTGATTGCTGCTGAGGCATCGGATTGTTTCAAGAGTAACAACAGAATTACATACCTTGCGTGCTTCACAACCGGGCACATTGTCCACTAAGCAAACGCTTGCCGTAGGATGTCGTTCATTGAAAATTTAGAAAGCTTTGCATCGAAGGCGGGCAGCAAACCAAAATGCGGTGCGGCCAGGAAGCGAGCCGGGAAAAGCCGAGGGAACAGGTACAACACCGATGTTGCATAGGCAGGCACAAAGAGGCGAGCTGCACGCCCTTCTGACATTGAAGTGGCGGTCGGTTCGGCCGCAACAATCCGAGAGAAACGAAGACATCCGCAAATGAGGGATGAGTCCTAAGAGCCTTTGAGCAGCGGATGAAAGGGGAATTCCAGATGTGCCGGGAGGATAGAGCAGAAGCACACAGGGGCATGTTGCGTAAAGCAACAGTGACGGTGGAAAGTACAGGACAGAACCTGGAACACCGGACGCCACAGACGCGCGTGCACAATCGCGAGTGGCTTAGCACAGCTTCACCATGGTTGAACAAAACAAATTTCACCCTGGCCACATTTCGTGCACACGAGCTGAATACTACTGCCCCTGAAGGAAGAATGAACAGCCCCAGACAGCCACCCAGAATTGGCTGCTGGAAAAAAGTGCGTGTGTTCCGCACTTTTCACTCACCCAAATCAGACTCCGAAAGATCGGACAACCAATTACAGCATAACGCGACCTGCAAAGCTAGACGGTGGTGGCAGTGCTGGCCGCGGTGGTCTGTGGTGCTGTGTGGTGGTGTGGTGGTGTGGTGGTGTGGTGGTGTGGTGGTGTGGTGGTGTGGTGGTGTGGTGGTGTGGTGGTGTGGTGGTGTGGTGGTGGTGAGTGGTGGTGTGTGGTGGTGGTGTGTGGTGGTGTGGGGTGGTGCCGACCGGGAAGAGAAGTGTGCATTACCTCACGGTCTGGGGCATTCTGCGAAAACGCTACTAAAGTCCAGACTAGTCCATAAGGGCGTGAGCGTAAGCCAGCTGCTAGCTTTATGCCGGCTCATATGATGTTGTGCAAGACGATCAAGCATGTGCCTCAATCCTGCCAGCAACATATCAACGTGTCAGGAGGGCATCCCAAACGCAGTGTGTATCTGTGGCCTTGCAGCTTTTTCCGCACCCCCGCGGCGCAGCCGAAGCTCCGGAGCTGCTGCAGAAAGAGCCAACGAGCATCCTGCGGAAAACACTGCCTCCCTCCGACTGGGCTCTGACTCTTCGCTGGGCCTCTAAGGCCGCTGGCAAGGGCCCGGGGCAAAGCCCGGACGACTGCCCAAAGGCTGCGCAGGCATCGGCTGCCATGGTGACGGTCCCAGCGTCGAGGCCTCTGAAGTTTGTGCTCACGGCTCAAGTTAAACTGTCGGCTTCGGAGGGCTCCGAGCAGGGGGGCCTTGAACGTGGTGCGTGAAGTGGATGGCCACCTGCATGGTTGCAGCTGGCGCTCGAGCATGCTCGGGCTGCAGATGCCAGTCAGGGCACGTACCGAACCTTCCAAGATCGAGCGCGTCCCGCCGCAGAGACCGCTGCACTTGCCGCTGGCAACGTCAGGCCAAGTCCTTTCAGAATTGCCAACCGACGAGTGGACACTCTTAGAGGCCCGGTGTTCTTCCCCCCATGGTCCTCGCCTCGCCGCTCACCTTCGGCATAGAGTCCTACTGCCCAGCGCCATTGCAGCGTTTCCGCACAGGCACTGATCGCCTCGCGCTCGCTCGCAGCGCTGAGGCCCCGCGCGAGGCCCCGCTGAGGCTCCGGCTGCAGCGTAGCTGACTGCATCTGGTGAGGGGCCGTATTTCTGCAGGGCGTCCAGGATCCAGAGCGCCTCTCCACACACAAGTTGCAGAAAAGAAGATGCAGGAACATCTTGGGGTCACTGCTTGCCGCCACTGGAGTCCCTTCTCACAAGCCTGAGTGTCAAAGGGCAGGTTGAAGTTGTTCAGTCATACACCTTGTTCGCTGCACGAGCTCGGGGCACTGATGGCTGAGTTGCACAGGATGAGGTCTGGCCAAACCTCCTGGCACTGCAGACAAGGTCTTGGGATTGGGGCGGGCTTTTTGCACGCTGTCGCAGCGCTGTCCTCACTCGACGAGCGGTGGGGCTGGTAAGGCCAACCGAGGACCTTAGCAAAAATGCCCCTGATGTGTTTGCGAAGCACTGGCAACCAGTGACCATTGTCCGCAAGCGCGGGACGCACAGCACGGCGAGAGCTCTCTGCCACTGAAGTCCCTTCTCAAATGCACCTCCGGCATTGCAGAGTCGAGTTGCTGGCACATGCCGAACCAAACCTAAAGTTCCAGTCCATGCCAGGCCACTGATCAGGGAGCTAAACGTGATCAGGTCTGGCTTCAGCCTGAGCCATTCGAGTGAAGCATACCCTGAAAGAATCCCGTCGTGTCTCAATCAAGCAGCGAATACTCTTTCTGCATGTCGAAGATAGACAGGGCCTGCCATCGTCGCACAATTCCAAGAAGCGGAGCTGGCGCTGACGTCCTATGCAAGGCTTCAGGGCCCGGCCAAATCCCAGCGGAAGCCGCGCGAGCATGCGCTGATGACAGCATTGCAGCTCGTGGTGGTGGGAGCTGCGAAACTCCTTCTGGGCTTGGGAACATATCTCCGAACTTTGAGGGAGTCTTCACGATGGAAGGAGGCAAAAGAAATGGCCTCAGAGCCACGAAGACTTGAAGGGCCTGGCCAAGTCACTTGCACCCCAGCACACCACGGCGGTTTCGACCACCGAGATCGGCCTGCTCCCAGGCATCGGCCTTCTCACAAGCGCTGATCGCGGCATTGTGGGAGATCGCGTCGGGCCTCCGAAAAAACTGGCAAAAGGCTAGTATTCGTGCACGGATGGTGACTTAAAGGGGTGGCCCTTTTGCCGAGGAGCAGGATCTCCAGACGTGGCAAGTGGCGCAGAAGCCAGATGCCCAGCTGCCACGGACCACTGGCAAATTCACGCATAGAATTTCTTTTGTGCCTTCGTCACACAACTTGACTTCACATGGCATGAGAGTTGCGCGCCTGCAGCCCTCGTTGCCGCATGCCTCCGATCAGGGGCATGCCTATATATTACGGCAAGCAGTGTCGGTACTCAGATCACCTTTACGCAATGGCAAGCAGCACGGCTTTCCCAACACGAATTTTGAATTCGGACCGGCGATTAAACAAAAACATAGAAAAACACTTAAGACTTAAATTCCAGAAAACAGAACTCGAGAAACACGATCATGGGACTGCAAACCCTAAAACCCCAAACTGCATGGCCCCTGGACCCTACACACTCTTTCCGTTTCCCGAAACGGCTCTCTGAATCCAGCGGTTGGGTTTATGAGTTTCCAAATCCACCCGCCTGCTTTTCTGAATTGGATGTTCTGGACCTCCGAGCTGTTTTCAGCTCTCCAGAATGGTACAGTAATGATTCGTCCTCACCCGGGCATCAACCCCAGTTCTGCCAAGCCTTCTCACATGCAGAGCTCATGGCATTGAAGAAGATCAAGCTGGGCAAAATGCCGCGCCTGCAACATCAGAATGGAGCCTCGAAGTGCGGAAAGCAAAGCTCTGAAGTGGGTGGCCAGTTCGCCTCTGCACGTCGACCATCAAGCCCAAAGCAGCTGACCAGTTCCCAGCGGACTTTTCACAGGCGGATGCCTGGCAGATGCAGGGACTGCTTGGTTTTCAGCAAGGTTCGCATAATCCTGCGGAGGCACCGCTGCTCCAAAACCGTAGGCATTCGGTTCAAGGCTACCTCATCCGCAATGCACTCTCTCACATGTCGTGCAAGCCGTTTCTGCCCTCCGAGCCTCGTCGCAAAGCCTTGCAACATGCATCGAGAGACATGTGTGGCATTGTGTGGGGCGTGTCAGTGTCGGCCACAGACAGCCACAGATCTTAAGCCAGAGGGCACGGAGCTCACCATATTCTAGTAGCCTGATAGCACCCTCATGGTAACCATACTACACTGCCCTGACAGCAGCCATCGTGAAGCTCCGAGGCTGAGTTACTGGCGTTGACTGCTTGTACCGCATCTTGCCAACTGTTGCCTTTTTCGCCTCGGAGCGTCGTGAACTTTCGATCTGTTCAAGCAAGCTGTGCCTGAATTTATCGGGCGAAACCAACATACCAAGAACTGCGAGTCGAGTGCGAGCACTAAAGAATCATCAGGTCAAGATTCCTTGTCAAGAAGATCTAAACTGCTGGGGAAACACACGGATGGCATAGTTGAGCATGGACTACATCTGAAGTAGAAGTCGGAAGCATCGTGTTCGAAAGCAATGGTGTATTCACCAAATCGCAGACCAACGAAATGTCGGAAGGACAAATCAGTGATGCTGTCAATCTGCGCTCAGAACTGCTCTGCAAGTAAGATTCAGACAGGCGGTCACAATGGAAGAACCACTAACCACACTTGGCCTCACTGCAGTTACCGGCAACAGTTACCGCAGATGCTGCAGATACCGGCAAATGCACAGTCTCTGATCAAGGTCCACGGCTCAATGCCTTTGCTGAAGATCACATTGGCTACTTGCAGAGCCAATGGCCAGGCAGAAACCCTGCCGACAAGCATGCATCACCAGGGACGCTTTGAACGCTTTCGATTCAGAACGCAGCAATGAACCACACCTCGTGCAAGACGAAATTGCCACACCATATGTGACAACATTCGGCCTTGCTGTCGTGGCAAGAATCTTCCCAAAGGTAACTCATGCGGCAAATAATCCAATCTACATTCCTGACATCTGAGCGGCGAGCTCCAAACCTGGGCAACAGGGGTCGATCCCTGGGTGATGCACATAGCACCTGCTCGAGGGCCTTCTGCAACTACCTGACCAAGACCACGCACACAAACCATGAACTCTTGGACAAATGCAACTCAGCAGCGGACCTCTCGCAATCCTTGCAGCACCTCTTCCCACAGCGATGATTTGCCAAGACTTGCGAGGTGTTGTGTCGCCCTGCGCGAGGACACCAGGCTTGACAAACAAAAGAAATGGCTAACTTGGGTTAGCTTGGTCTCACAAGCTTACTGAGAAGCCTCTTGATGCCGGCTTCATGTTGCGGTGCCGCCCGGGTGAACATAAAATGAGTTGCATGCTCATGTTCCAAAAGCGAAACTAAACCACCTGCCACTGCACAAAACCTGTCAACAAAGCATCGCACATTGCAGCTTGCAGACGTCGACCGTATCTCGTGAGCTTGTAGAACTAAGTGCGCATTGACCTGTTCGATTCCGTGTGCTGCTGTCACGAAGTCCTGAAGTTCCGACGCATGGCTGCTGCAATTATGAATGAACAATGCTGCGTCGCAAAACTTTCGAGCCAACAGCACATGAACGACATGTACCTCGCGCGCACGTCCAAAATACTCCCACTGACACCCTGTCGTTTTGAACTTACAACTCCCAACCTGCACAACTGAAACACGAAGCTCAGGTAAACCCTCTGCATGTTGGCTGCTTTGATGGCCCAATAGGTTGCTTGAAGAGACGTTTGTCTTCCAAACAAATCTCTGTAAGGCAACATGCATTATCGCTATGACCAACCGGAAAATCTGAACATGTGCAAAGCTCTTTTCCTGGAAATGCGCGTGAGGGAAGTCATTGCTCCGATCAACGCGAACTTAGTATGGACAACGATGATTGCCATTCCATCATCATCCATTCTAAACGACGGACCTCCAATCCTCAATTTTTCGGCAAACCCTTAGCCCGTAGAACAAAAACTCCACCGCAGCCTTGCAGCACCCAAACCGCGGCTGCAAGACATTATCAGATCTCGCGTCAGAAAACTGTGCCGAAGCTGTGGCTGTTTTCCAAAGGCCTAAAAACTGAGCGCGAGTGTGTGGAGGAGTCAGACTGGTTGCGAATGCATGCAAAAAAAATTCAGGAAATGCCATTGTCCATACTGAAAGCAAAAGCAGTACGTCCCAGCATCAAGAGACCGGATAGGATTTAATCTTCACCAGTTTCTATGGGTGCTCTTGTCGGGAGTTCAACCGGCGCAACCGAGCAACCGCTGCAGCGGCAGAGCGCGTCCTTTCCCATGAGTCGAAGACCTGGCAGCAACAGTGCGAGCCGTGGCAGCAACTCAGCGTAAAGCTGGCCTGGCAGTGCTTCCAGGGATGTGCTAGGAAAGGCATCGTCATCCTCTTCGGGATTCTGGTACTATTTACAAGCCGCTTTAATGAATAACCGCCGACCTTCGCGACGTCCGGATCCAAGTCTTCAACCGATGGAGCATTCTGGCACGATATGTTTAAATTCGGAAGTCGTGCAATGAAGTGTTGGATTCTCACCTTGACTTTGTTTTCGATCTCCGATTTTGTATCCTCTTCGAAGCCGATCCAGGTTGCCTTTCATATTATGATTCTCAAGCTCTATCGTCTCACACGGTCTGAAGGTTTTCCTCGGTGTCGCTGTCCAACTCGACAAACCTGGGACCCCAAACCCTCGAATATAGGGGCTTCAAGAATTACCTATATTGTTTTGGGGGTTCCCTGTTACAAATATACTCAACATGACCCCAAAATCCTATGCTAATTATTATTACGGCCCCGACAGTAATCGCTACACCTTAAACCCAAAACCACTAGCGCAAGCGAGGGGTCTAGGCGCGGGGTGAATTCTGAAAACCCGGGACTTAGCTTATCGAGTTTGTAGGGTTATAGGGTCTGGGTAAGGGGGTTATATGTTTACGGTTTAGGGTTTCGGGTTTGGGTGTT
>CAJNJA010016053.1:0-11506 GCA_905231915.1 Symbiodinium necroappetens | reverse complement strand
GTGCAAGGGTTGTGAACCCCTTATCTCATGTTCGAGAGAAGTGCACACACACACAGCCCCTTGTCTGGGGCGCGTGCGGACTAAACCTCAGTGATTGTTTTCTGCTGAGGCGTATGCTGGCATGATCTAGTCAGTGTATTGCCTGCTACATGTTCTGAGCAACTGAAGATGAGAGACGCTGTTGCTGCATGCGCATCTGCTTGAGCGGAAAACGTTTAAAAAGTCTTGGCTTGTGAATCCGGATCACGTGGCCATAAAGGAAAAGCTTTGGGAGGCTTTGGGTGTTTCTCACCTTGGTGCCCTGATGATGTACTTCTCGGACAGGATGATGTTCAGGGAGCGTCTCGAAATCTGGCGGGGTCCTGTTACTCAGGAACAGCTCAGCGATGGCCAACACCTGCGGTTCACGGATTGGTGGTGCCATTCGTCGTCCTTGATATGCTCTAGGTAGCTGCCGAAAAGTCAAGAACCGGGCAGCTTTACTGGTGTGGTTGGCTGCATGGCGACTGTGGGTATGTTAAGCCATGAAAAGCTGCGGCAGAAAATCTGAAGCAAGTGTGTTGCGTGCTAGTAAAAGGACTGAGGCGCGTGCAGCTGCTGATGCGGACGACTGCTGTTTTGCTGTATAGACCAAGCAAGAATTTGGTCGGTGGCGAGCTCTCGATGAGTGTGGCCAACAAAGTTGGCAAGGCATGCCTGTGAATTAAGTGAAAACCGACAGACTTACGGTGTGCGAGATCTTTTCCACTTCGTAGGGGACGAGCTGGTCGGTTTGTCGGGGTTGTTGTTGGTCGCAGCGGTGTCGGCGACTGGTTGTGGTTGAACTGCGTCTCGGGCACTGAGTCTGGTTAGCCACTCTCGCGTGGCAAAGAACCATTTTTTGTCCAGTTGCCCTGGTCGTCTGTGCTCCAGTGCCATCTCCACTCGCGTCCAATGGGTGAGCGGGATCGTGGGGCGCATGGCATGTTGCTTGCACTGAGATAAAGGAGAGAAATGGCTGCGGTATAAATAGAGACGTGAGACATGCAGTCAATGGAAACAGATTGCATCTTGTATGCATGCAGTTGTGATTGTGTCACTGCAAATGGCTCGACAAGAGCAAATGTAGCGCTGTTTTTTCCGTTACTCGAAGAGCTTGGTGCCCGCTGACCAGCTTGAGGAAGATGATGCTGGGTATGTAGCTGTGTTCTCACCTTATGGAGTGTGGTGAGAAGAACGTTGCTGCGCGGCCTCTAATGCTGCGACACGCTGCAAAAGGTCATTAATGGTATTGTTTGTGCTTTCAATACATTGCGCCAGGTATTCCCTGAACCGTCGGTTATCGAGGCTGATGAGGTCGTCGGAGGGCTCAGAGAGGTTGCTGTCCTCCCGCAATGTTTCTGGGAGCTGGAATGTAGTGATGCCGCTCTCCTGCTGCGCGATCACCTGAGGAGTCACCTGAGGCGTGGTAGAAGCTGACTGAGGGTGTTGTGTGAGGATGTCATATATGGCATCCGCCATCATTGCTCGTCTTGTGTTCTGTGTGCTGGGACTCGTCGATGAAGACAGGCTATCGTTTTAGTGCGATTACAACGGAAGGACTGTTCAATCAGCTCATGCATGTACTCCCCAAGGAGATTCAGCGTTGATTGCAAACGTGGCACATGCTGACAGTTCGTTTGCATTAATCTGTGCCGTTGCGAGACTTGACTGGCTTTACGTCCAGTCGGGAACGTCCTGTCTCACCAAGTTTTCGACGATGTCGAGCTGTTGCTTGCAGCTGTCTCGTGCTGCGTCACCAAAACCGTAGTGGTTTTCTGGAAGAGTGACTCGAGCTTGTTGTGAGACTCTATCAACGCATGATGAAGGCTGTTGATCATGTCCACATGGTCCTGCGAGTTGATGTTCTGATCCGATGGATCCATGTTGGTGGTCGTGCGTTCATCCTCTTCCGGCGGTGGTGGTGGATACGGTGGAGTGCACGGAGCCGGTGGTGGCCTGCGGTGGCTCCCGAGTCGTCCTTCATCTCGTCAATGGTGTGCTTGGAGCGGCGGTCCTTGCGAAATTGCTCATGCTTGGGTCGCTCCATCATGGCTTTGTGCATGGGCTGTAGTCGGCCACTCATTGCTGCTTTGTACATTCCCTTAGTTAGTCGCAAAACACTGTAAATGGCTGCGGAAAGGGAAATTGTGATGCGGACTGTGTGGGAAAGCAAACTTCGGATATGTGCGAGCACATGATAATGTTGCGGATGTTTTCGAGGCAGCGGCGAATCCACTGCGCTTCATATCCTGCCCTCTCATACACCTGGGAGAGCTGCTCCATGGCTTGAGTGACTGCCTGCTGTGGGGTTGCTAGTCGGCGCGCCAAAATGGCGCGGGCTGCCAAACTGCTACGCAGCACTGTGGATGGTGATGCTGAGTGTGGAGAAAGAATGTCCGTTAGGTGGCGTGTTGGTATGTATTGAATGCTGTAGTTGTGTGGTTGGACGGTGAATCCGAGAAAATCGGGACCTGGCTCTGTCTCGAGATGTATGGGGCGGCCGTAAAATTGGGGGGAGAGGAATTGTTGAAAATGCGTGTTGCGGCGTGTGCATGTGGGGATGAGACATAGTCGATTGTCGACGTATCTCGTGGCGAAGAAGCCGCTGATGGTGAACATGGGTGGTGTGGTGTGTTTTGGATTGTAGGTAAGGTTGCGGTAAGTGTGGGTCCATGATTGCTCGCTGACCGCGACGACCATGTCGCACAGCGCGGGACTGGCCGGCGAGCCCATGGGGGCTCCTCGAATTTGTTGGAGAAGTGTGTTGCCAACCAAACAGTAATTTAGCAGTAACACTGCCGAACAGATGTCTGGTAGGTGTGTCAGGTGGATGGTGTGTCTGCGGGATTTTGCGAATCGGGCGCGTCCTCTGTGAACTCGTATGGTGGGGTCTGGCTCTTGGTGTGTTGCTGTGAATACCGTGGCGTGTATTGCGTTTTTGCCTCTGTACCACTGTGTCATTAGGTTGAGGCTGGCGAGAAATCTTTCTGTAGAGATGCTTGTGAAGAAACCGGAAAGATCTTGGTTGTAGATGTCGACGTCAAAAGCTTCATCTGCTGGTGCTGTGCTGAGGGTGTGGAAGGCTTGTCTGAGGGAAAAGAGCTGGTGATGTGCGTCGCCTGTGGGCATGCCTGTCTCAGCATGAGGTAAATGATGTCTGCAAGGCCATGCGTGAGTGAGCGCATCATGGCTCCCACGAAAGATACGATAGGCCTGCCCTTGGCATATTGTTTTATCACCTTGGGCAAGGTACACGCGGTGGGGAGTTTTCCCCAATCCCGAAGCGCCCAGCGACACTGCGGCAGGAGCTTGGTGATGTTGTTGTAAGTGTCGAGATGGTGTGTTAGTGGTGGTGAGTCGATGATCCGAAAGACGTCGGGGTCGAGAAAGGTGGCACTTACTGCCTCGTAGTATGCGTAAGGGCAGTACCACACAAGCCTGTTGGGGAAGTGGTCTTCACAATGTGTGACGCCATCGGGAATGTCCTTGATGGCGTTCTTGATGATGTGGATGTTGATGGATCGTTGCAAATGTTGGCAGTGTAGTAGTAGTTGGTGTTCCACAAAATTCAGTGTTTCTTTGTCCTGCGGTGTTGGGATCGGGAGGTGGTGTTGTCGGTGCCACCGTTGTAAGGCACCTAGTCAATGCTTGTCTGAGCATGTTTGTAGAGGGGAAGAAAATGCTTTTGCCGGAGTACTGCAGAAAATGCTGGTCTGGCGCAAGCTTGTGCAATGGCAGCACAACGCGGTTGTTATAAATGTGGTTAGGGTATTTATTGTGGAGTTGTTGGCAGGTGCATTTGGGAGGGCTGTGTGGTTGCCATGTTCTGTGGAGCTTGCGCCAGTTGTGTAAGTGGTCTTGGACACGAGGATGTCGCGTGAATACGACTGTTGTGGTTGGTGGGTACAGTGGGATGGTGTGTTGTTTGTGTAAAGTGATGCGTTGCCGAAGGTACTGCGACGTGTCGGTGCGCTGTGCGGGGTGTGACAGGTAGGGTAGTGTCACTGGGAGTCGTACCCTGGGTGCTGGAAGCTTGCGTTTTTTCAATGCAGTTCCGATGGTTTTTGTTGCTGGTCGCTGGTGGGTTGTTGGTAGATTGTTGGAGAACTTGTGCAGCGCGTAAAGTTGTGCTGCGGGTGTACGTCTTTTCAGCAGTTCTCGTGTGCTGTCGAACCGACGTTTTGTGTTCGAAGCAAGATCGCAAATGCCAAACTTGGCTTTGGCGTTGAAACGTCGATGATTTGTGTAGTGGCAGCATGGCCGGTGGAAGGTGTTTGCGTCGTAGTTTGGTCCACATGGACTTGAGTCCGGACCGTGAAGGTATGTAGTTGTAGTAGTTTTGGTGTTGACGCCACCAGCGTAAAGAGCTCAGCGTCGACGATCGCGTCTTTCTGTAATTGTCTGAATTTTCTGTTGCGATTGCTTTCTCAGGTCTGCATGTTGTTGCGTGTGCAGCCGATGTAAACAAACCGGGATGTTTTCGGCTGGTGGTAACTCGGGCGTAAATCACGCCGGTGTTTGTGAAGTGGTCAAAAGTGTATGTGGAGTAATGTAATTGCGTGCGCTGGCACAGCAGTCGTATGGTTCGTAAGTGGCCACGTTGCTTTTTGCTGTGAAACCTGTGTGCATGTAGAAGAGTGCATCGGCCAAGTAGCCATAGGCAGACTTCATGTGCTTTGCTTGAAGAGGACTCCCATCACGTTCGTCCGTGTCAACGCGCAATGGGCGAACTCGTTCTTGATCAGTGAGCTCAACATAAGCCTTGATCCTGTCCTTATGGTCCGCGATGTTGCCGAGGTAGGTTCTGGTGTCCTTCCAACTTTGGTGATAAGTTTGTTGTCGGCCATGAAGATACGAAGTTGAAGTAGTTGGTGGATTGTAGGTTGGCGTAGTCCTGAATCGCGGCAAAGGCGGCGGGTGGGGGTCCTCCCTGGCGTGTCGACGGACCCGGGCCGAAGTCCCGGTTTGCTGGTGATGACACAGGCCATGAATGCTTTGGCGGCGGTGGTGGTGGCTGCTGCTGTTGCTGAGCCGCTTGGCCCGACCCGAAAGCATCTGAAGGGCGATCTCCGATCATGCCAGGTCCAGAGACCAGAACAATGGGTGCACGGGGAGGGCTGTCGGAGGGTGCGCGCTGCACTGGCTCCTGTTGCACCGATACACTGCGTGTACGCTCCAGCGGAGCTTGTCTGCTGCGCACTGGTCGCCTGGATGTGCATCTGCTTGGGCCGCGCCGACGGTGCGAATGTCGGCGATGGCGTGCTTGTCCACGGCCATGGTTAGAAGAGCGAGGCCGGGAGCGCGTAGATCTATCTCCGCCGGTGGGCAGGTGTGCGAGAACGGCGACGGCTATCACGCCGGTGACGGCGGTGTCTGGACGGAGTGCGTTGGCTTGGGGCTTCTGGAGCGCCGGCGTGGCTCCGAGCGGCGACGGCAAGACCGAGCCCTGGAATCCCTTCTGTCCCGGGTGTTGTTACGACCTCCAAATGGAACATTGGACAAACCTTGCTGTGGTGGCATGCCCTGCTGCATGGGGAGGGGCACGAACATTGGAGCATACGGTGCCGCAAGCGGCGCAACAGATGGAGAGCAAGGGCCCATGTTGGGCAGCGGAATGCAGGCGCCGCTACGGGCGTCGTACAACATCCTAAATCAGGATATGATAGCAGAAAATTCACTTGCAGCACGAAAGCTACGGCATGACATGGACAGTTCAAGCAAAACCTGGCAGCCTCACTTCTACGGGCCTCGCAACCTTGGAAATCAGAAACCCCAACAAGTTACACTTCTAGGGAAGCCTCCTGCGTGCATGCACTTGCAGACGAACATGAGCATGGTCAAACGCGAACCCTCACTGCATGAATCCTGCCTGAGTCGAGATACCTGAACCCTTTTCTCAAGAAAGCCGTGCATATGCAGTCGCTCTAACAACAAGCGTCAACCCTGGCGTCCGCTCCAGAGTGAACTATGTCTTTGAGAGTCTGCTCGTCAACGTCCCACATGCGCTAGCGCGGGCTCCGGCGTAGCCGGCTGTGATCTGGCCCCATGTCGNNTAGGCTTGGCGAGAACTGATGAGGCGAACCTCGAGCATCGTAATGCAATGACAGATTACAGCAACCGTACAGAATCATTGAGGCCAATGATTGCAACAGCGTCTTGGGGTACTTTGGGCTGGCCTTCCTTTGCAGGTACACCAAGCTGATCAGGCTTGGCTTCCCTCTCTGATGCACAGCTTCGTTGGGTACGGTAGCATTAGAGAGCCGTACCCCCCTGCAGTTATGTACACCTAGCTTCCAGAATCATGCCGCCATGTTCAGGCGTTTGCACACACACACACACGCTTTATTTTGCAGAACGACGGCTGCACCGTATGCCGACGCTGCCAACTCATGCAACATGGGTGCGTCACCAAAGAAGTCCTATAGTCCTATATTTCCACAGGTCGGCACGCGCACGTGAGTGAGTCCAAGTGCTGAGCCTTGCCCGCCCCGGTCCCCTCCTTCCCTCACCCTGCGGCTTAACCTTTTCAGCAGCAAGGGACGTCAGCCTTCAGCTGTGGAGATACGTGGGCCACTTCCGAAGCAGGTAGGCCTGGCACACGCAGAGGGAGCTGCAGACGCAGACTCCTGCTCAGTAGACTCTGGGGGCTCTGGGCTCCCAAGCGTTCAGCAGCCGCCGGAGCGCCGGGCTGAGCTGGTCGTAGGCTTCCTCTGGCGCTGCTCTTTTTTTTGGAACCTCCTACTTAAGCCTCCCTTTTTTTCCAGTGAAGAGCAAGGCCCCCCTTTCGCCTGGGGCAGGAGAGCGACGGTGCTGCAGTCGACGGCTCGTAAAGTGCCCGGGTGTGCCTCGAGGCTTCGCAAATTTTCTCCATGCCCGCTACCGAAACCTACCAGTCCATGTCCGTCAAGGTCGGTCAAGGGGCCATGTTTGCAAGGAAGGCCCGAGCAGTGCTGAAGGGCCCTGCACACCAACTGCCCTGTCGCTGATGGATCGAAGCTTTCTCGAAAACGGATCCGGCTTCGAGGCCTCAGCAGGGCCATCTCCCACAGCTCGCGGCTTCTACATTCTACCGGTGGAGTCCATGTAGAGGAACAGAGGTAGTTGCATCATGGAAAACTGAGAGCTGGGAATAGCACTGTCGCAAACTGGCAACAGCATCAGCATCATGCAACACACTCACCTTGACCTTGGCATGCAAGACCACTTGAGCAAAGCAACAAGCAGCCCACGTCGTGGAGTGTGAAACAAAACCTGAACCATGAACACTATACTCCGTCCGAGAACTACAAGTTGGACAATAATGCCCAGTAGGTCACTATGTAGCACATAGCATGTTAACAAACAGTCTGCCGCACAACATGCACCAGTTAATTGAACAGGTACTAGCTTCACGTTTCTCCGACAAGGAAATGTCATGTAGACCACGTGTTCCACTGCTCATGCCTCAGAAGCTGAAGCATGGAGAATCACACAATCCCATGCTTCGTCAAAAACACGCTGCCAGATTGCAGCAGGACTCAAGCGCTTTCCCGGCAATGGGGGGCATCGTATCAGACGAGGAATACGGTGGAACACAAACATAATAATGAGCAACACAGGAAACGGTTCGCCAAGAGTAATTGAAGAGGACCTGGAAAGAAAAAGAAGTTAATCGCCACGCGACGGTTCTGGTCCTGAAAGACGCGCACGGACTGCTCCGTCTCGTTTTCCGGGTTCCAGATGTGTTCCACCTTATGACAGGTGGAGATGTGGGGCGGGGCCTGCGATCGCAGCTGCGCAAGCGCGGAAGTTCCGCTCTCTCTCGGCTTCTCAGAGGAAGAAGGAAAAGGACACGGCCGAGGGGCAGAGCCGAGCAGCAGCCAAAGCAATGGCGGCGACTGACCCTGAGAAAAGGCTGAAAAGTTGGAGAAATGCCCGCTTGTCTCAACAATATTTGTTATGCTTGCTTCAAATCCTTGCTGTATTGGCAGGGCATGCATGTCTAAAGGTGACATGTACGTGTACTGTAAGTGACGTGGAGGATTGCGTTTCGGCCAACCTGGACTTCTCGTGCCTTCTTTGCCATCGTCTCACTCAGCCCCCCCCCCTTCACCCCCCCCCCCCCCTTTTTTTTATGGCATTTGGGGGGGAGGGGCCCAAGAAACTGTCTTTTCCTCAGCGCCGGCCTCTGACATCCACGCACCTCCCCGAGGTTGGCGCTGGAACTTGGGCGCGGAATAGACCATCCCGGAGCTCCTCCCATGCACTCGAAAGGCACACTCTAAGAAGAAGACCGATCTGTGCACGCAGTCTGAGAGCAGCCCCCTCTTGCATCTGTTTCAAGAGCTTTGACAGCAGAGTTCAACCAATGCGATGCCACTGCCTACTGCAAGTTTCTCGCAAGCTCCAACGGTCGAGCCTCTAGAAGGTCCCGCTCCTGGGAGCAGCCCAGCAATCCTGCGACCTTTTCTGGCCCCGATCCCCCGAAGCTCCTGCAGGTGGCCTGCCTGGTCTTGGGAGCAGAGTAGACCACGTCCCCCTTCCTGGCAGACGCAGACGCAGAGCAGAGCTCCCTCCATCGCTCCTGAACTGAGACAGCCGATCTGACTAACTCCTGAACTGAGACAATCTGAATCGAAGTCACATAAGCCCTCACATCTTGCCATTCATCCTGAACTGAGACCGCCTGAAGAACTCTCACATCTTTTCCATCTCCCAGGGTTTGGAGGGAGCCGCCGAGAGGCTGCAGCTTTCGGATCTCCAGGAGCGGCACCAGCTCGGAGAGAAGCTCCGGGTTGTAGCTCGGAAAGTAGCCGTCCAACCACACCTCTCTCTTTTCAAAAAGCCGACCAAACCCCCCCCCGGTAGAGCTTTTTGGTCCGAGCCACGTGGAAGTCCACGTGCAGCCCGGCCAGAGGCGACTGCATGTCCACATGCCGGGAGAGCAGGTCCCTGGCACCAAAGAAAGGCGCCTAAAGCTCCCTCTCTCTCTGCGTCTCTTTTTGCGTCTCCGTTTTGTCTGCGTCTCCGTTTTGCGTCTCTGCGGGGCCTGGCCTGAGGTTGCCGTGGGTGTGGCCCCGGCACTGGCCCGGGGCGGGCTGGTAGGAGCGCAGGAAGGCCTCCTCCACCCACTCCACCGCCTCGACAAAAAGAAGGGACGAAGGGACAGAGAAGACAGCAAGGCAAGCAACAAAAAAGAAGCCTTAAAGGGAGAGTGAGGGAAAGTCTCGAACTTCAGCCCTCCCCCTGGAGCCCTGCCCTGCCCTGCCCTGCCGCGTCCAAGTTGTGGGCCACCAGCAGCAGCTCGGGCGCCGTGCTCGCTGCGGGCGCCTGCATTTGGAGCGCGGCGACGATGCCGGCCGCGAAGGGGCAAGAGGGAGGAAGTCGGGGGGAGGGAGGGGGAGTGGGAGTGGGCGGGCTGATGACGACATGGTGATCGCGACGTTACGATGGCGACGTGATGATAATGATGCTGATGATGATGATGATGATGATACTTTCGAGCTCTTGCAACAACTTCTTCTGCTATACTCCGGGAAAGCTCCAGGGGACATGACCCCCCAGGCATATTTGCCGAAAAGAGCACTACTCTACCCTGTCCTTCTGTTTGAAGCCTCACCTGGTCCTGGAGCTCGGCCAAGGGCAGCCCGAAGTTCTGCATTTGCAGGATCAAGGAGCTCTGCACGTGAGCGAGGATCAGCGTGCAGCCCAGCTCTTTGGCCACGCTCCTCAGGAAAAAAGGCCCCTGAGCCTCCCCTAACCCCAGACAGAGCCCAATATACCCTCTAAGCTAAGGAATATATGCCTTAAATTTTATAGGGGCCTCAATATTCTTAGCTTTAAGGAACATATTCCTTTAATTGAGGAGTAAACTGGGCTATCTGGGCATGCCTGCAAGCCAAGGCTCAGCACCTCTTGGAAGGCGCTGACCGCCTCGGAAGTTTCAAGGTGTCTTTTTCTGTGTTCTGCTGCGGGCTTCTGCGAGGAGCCGTGCACTCCATCTGCTGGACCATGTCGAAGTTCATGATGATGTAGAGAGGGTGGGGCCGGGCCTGCATAGGCATAGACTGAAAAAGGGTGCAGAAAAGCTGCGCGCCCGCTCGCCTCGCAGCTGATGGCGTGGGAGAAGGCGAAGTCGGGGAGCTCTTCGGAGTCGGAGGGCGAGGTAAAGCGCAGGTGATGCCTCGAAAGAGCTCCAGAGGCCAAGCGCATGCGAGGCGGTGCGCCGTTTGAGTCTCTCGAAACTGCCTTAAGAACGAGAAGAAGGCACCAGTGGCCCCCGACTTTCTCTGTGTATGGGTGGTCGGATGGCCAACATGGAGTTGATGACCGTGCTCGGTCAGTGCATGGCGGAGCACCGCCGGCAGAGCGTCAAAACGTGAACGCAAAATGCTTGCACTTTCTATTCTCGCCATGACATGGACTTAGCTAGCCCACGGAACCTAGCCCTCAGACGAGCACAACAGCTCAAGACACGAGCACTTGCACAGCAAACATACCCGAAGCCGAACACTTCAACTGGCTGCTGCCAGGTTTCTGGCTGTTGAAGTTCTCCAGCTCCTGAGCATCAAGCAGGGCTCGCATGACGCATCAACTCGGCCTTTACGCTCTGCGGGTCCTCGACAATCTGCCGCATGGACGCAAAGTAGAGGTAGCCGGTGCCCAAGGTCCAGACTTCCGCCTCTGTCACTCTCGGCGCTGAGACTCTTCCTAGAGTCCGCGGGTCGGACGTTTTGCAGTCCCTGTCTTCAGCCCCAAACCCAAGAACCCCAAAGAGAGAGCCCTCCGACCTCCGCGCCGCGGCGGTTCAAGTACTCCGTGTCGCAGGTGGTGTGGAGCACGGAGCTTCGGATGTGCCCCAGCGTCTTCTGGGACCGGATCACGGGGATGCTCGCCAGCTGGCCCGAGACGATGCCCAAGACAGCCATGAAGCCAAAGAGCATCATCGGCGCCGTGCCCACCGCCACGTAGAAGAACACCATGATCCAGACCTCCCCGAAGACAACCGAAAGGGGCCCAAAAAAACCCGTTAAGGGGGAGGAGACAAGGGCCGAGCCCTGAGGCCCCGGGCCAGGCAGTACTCGTAGACCCGCAAAAAGCGCCGGGAGTTCCAGACCCAGAAGGCCATCAGCTCGAAGGAGAGCCAGATCAGCACGGAGCCGGGAAGGAGCTGACCAGGGCCAGGGGGAGATACAGGGCTCTCTCCCTACTCTTCACGACTTGAACTCGGGCATCCCGAAGTCTCCTTTCCATCGCGCCCTGACACTGCTTTTTTGTTCGGAAACTCTCCCTCGCAGACCACTCGAGCTTTCGATCTCCAAAGTGCCCAATTTGAGTGCTATAGTTGGAACCGGCGAAATCTCCGGAACCCGTCTCAAGTCTCGCCTTCGGCAGCACGGCCACGACGTAACCCCCCGCCACGAAGGCGGCGGCCGAGAAGCCCAGGAGCAGCATCTGAAACTGCCGGCCTCAGAATTGTGCGCACGTGTCCTGCCCCCCCCATTTT
>CAJNJA010016052.1:0-11507 GCA_905231915.1 Symbiodinium necroappetens | reverse complement strand
GGGTTGAATCACAGAGGCGGCCCATTTTAAGCTTTAGGTTTTTCGACCTCAAGGATCCCGCTTGAAAGGTTGAGGACTGGAGGGCTCGGGGTTTCGTTCCGATTCAGGGAGGTCTTAAGCCCAGGGATTAGGGCCGTTGATGCTTAGACTTTACAGCTTTAGGGCTTAGGGCTCTAAGGTTTCGGGATCGGGGGTTTGAACGTCAACACTTGATGTTTGCTTGAGAACGGTCTTTTAAATGGGTTCTTGCTAGCGTTTTCACAAACTGCATACTGCTTTGCAAGGTTACTTTATGCATCATCAGGTTATGAGGTCTCTTCTATCTGCTACTGTTATGGGGCTTAAAACAGCTTCGAAGTTCATGGGAGTATGCAGTTTACAAGTTTTGACAAGGGCGTTAGAAGGCTTTTAGGGTTGGGCGTTCTTTTGGCAGTAATCCTTGGTGTTGGGTTTTTTGTGGTTCTGGTGTTCGGATGTAGGGGGCTGTTGGGAATTCTAGGGGATTGAAGTTTTGGGGAGTCGAGACTTTGGGATTTGGTGTGATCCTCATTTCGTCGCCCACCGCCATAGCAACAGTACCGAGTGAAGCTCACAAACAGACAACAAACAGAAGATGCCCAAGCCGGTACCAACAATCATGTTGATGGTTCACGACGATGCAATCCATGTCGATACGGCGGGAATGCCTTGGCCCGGATTCTCTGGGCCTCTAGGCGCTCCTGCAAGCAAAAGTCGAGCTTGATCAGTGTCGTGACGCTGTCTCGGAAACGATTTAGGATTCCGGGCTTTGGGTCCGTGGGTTTCGTCGTGGTGGCATCGGGGTTTCCGCAAGGTCCGCTGGGGTTTCAAAGCTATGCTGAGCTAGCGGCAAGGAATGTGCCACTCATGATGTCATGCTTCTGGTCTTTGCCATCCGAACCGACATTGCTGCTACTGAAAGCTGTATGTGAGCTAACGTAACCATAGAACCAGTAGGCGAATGTTGCAATCACAGTGACTCAGCTGAGTGAAGCCGATTTCCCACGAGACCGCTTGAAACGCCCTACTCGGAGAGGGGGAGTTCAGGGTTCAGAGGTTGAGGATTTCAGGGCAGATTAGGAGTTCGGAAGCTTGGGGGTTTGGGGATTTGTGGGGTTTGAGGGTCTTGACGGTTTAAAGACTGGGCTTCGGGGTTGTGGGGTTTGGGGGTAGAGGATCCAGCGAGTTTATGGTTCAGGTTTTAGGGTTCACGGAGCCTGGTGCGTAACACATGACAGCTGTCAACTCTCAAACTTCCCTAAACCCCTAAACCCCTAAACCCCTAAACCCCTAAACCCCCAGACCCCTAGACCCCTAAACCCTAAACCCCTAAACCCTAAACCCTAATTAGTTCTTCCGAACGTCGTCATGGGTGGGTCCATGGGTCGTCCTGCTCCGCCTTGTCTGCGGCCAGGGCCTCGAGGCGCCGAAGCTCCGCCTCGAGCTCGCGTCGGAGCTCCTTGCGTTAGGGGTTTAGGGGTTTAGGGTTTTGGGGGTTTAGGGGTTTAGGGGTTTAGGGGTTTAGGGGTTTAGGGGTTTAGGGGCATCGGCAGTAGGGTTTTTAGGGTTTAGAGTTTTGGTGTTTAGGGGTTCAGGGTTTAGGGGTTTAGGGTTTAGGGTTTTGGGGTTTGGGGTATCGGGTTGAGGGTTTAGGGCATAAGGAGACCTTTGAAGACTCTCTTGGATCCGGATCAGTGGTATAGAATACGCTCTATCTATCTGTCTATCTATCTGTCCGTCTATCTGTCTATGTTTATCTATCTACGTCTATCTACCTAGGTCTATCTATCGATCTATCTATCTATCGATCTGTCTATCCATCCATCTATCTATCTATCTATCGATCTCTATCTACTACCTATTATGTATTTACTTATTTGCTCATGTCTTGATCTATTTAACTATTCATGTATTCATTTGTTTCTCTATTTGTTCACGTAATTCATTTAGTAATCTATTCGTTTTGTTTGTTATGTATTTCTCTATCTCACAACATGCATCTTAGGGTTTGGAGTAACAGGAGGTTTTTTGGGGAGTAGTGTACGGCTGGCCGTAAGTTAGAGTGTTAGAGTTTCGCGATGGAGGGGCTTTCCTGTAGAGTGCAGGGTACGCGCTGAGAAAGGAGATATCGTTCATGCTAGAGCCCCGTAAACATAAACCTGCTGCCACGCATGATTTAGGGTTCTTAGGCTTGCGAACTCAGACTTCAGCAGGCTTCACGCCTCACTTGGGGCTCCAGCTTTTCTTGCCCTAAAAGCCCTCCCTAAACCCTCCCCACAACCGGCAAAAGTGAGTGTCTCGGGTGCTCCTCCTCACGCTGGGCGGCTTCGGCTCTCAGGCGCTCCTCTCACGGAGTTTTGAAGGATCCAGGATTCCGGCTCTTGGGCTACAGGATTTAAGACGAGGCTTTCGGGCTGAGGGAGTCTTCGGACTTCCTTCATGGGAGGAGCTGAGATCGCAAGCCCACCATGGGTTCATCTCTAGATCCTCAAGGGCTTCACCAAGGGCTTACGGCTTGGGGTTTAGGGCTTCACAGGTGTATCACAGGATTTGTCCATCAGAACCACCTAAACTCCAGCTCCGGCACGCAAACGACACAATGGTCGCCTCGTCATCCTACTTGAGAAAACTTGGTCAGGTTGTCTGCTGGTCAGATATCAAGCACATTCTCGTCGTAGTGCTAATTATGAGCCTCATGTTAATCAACATCTCCATCATCATCATCATCATCAGCAGCATCATCATCATCATCATGGATCATCATGATGATCATCAGCATCATAAACATCATATCAATTTTCTTCATCATCACCATCATCATCGAAAAAACATCATCGACATGATCATGATGATCATCATCCATCATCGCACCTGCCGCCAGAGTTCCTGCCTCGAGCTCGTGCAGCTCCCGGGCCACACGCTCTTCCTCCTGTGCATAAGCCTCCTTGGCCCTCTGCAGTTCCTGCAAGCAGTAGATCGCAACTGGGGGAAGGCGACACACAAAAACCACGACATGGGCGAAGATGAAGAAAAAATATGATGAGGATGAGGACGAGGACGACGCCGACGACCACGACGACAAACGACAACAACCGACGACGATGACGATGTCAACAAATCTTCATCATCTTTCTTTATGCTGTTGTCAGTGGCGGCGGGAGGCCATGATCGTGATGTGTTCGTGGCTACACGTATGTATCTCGGAGGTAGCATTGCGCATTCGCCTGTAGACTCAGAGATCCGCGGAGTCCTGCCAATCTTCGTCACTGACTCCTGGATCCCTCTCGTCGACGTCAGCTGGGCCGGGTGCTTCGGCAGGAGCTTCCTCTTCGCGCTGGGCCTGCTTCTGGCTCTGCACCGGTTTCCTGAGACGCACTGGGCTCCGGAGAGATGCGACGGTTTCTGCATCTTTTCAAAACCCTCAAAGGGCCGTCCGAGGGGCTCCTGGGCTTGAGATGGCATCTCGCAACGGGCATCCCCTGGGAAGCTGGGGACTGTGGGAGCTGCCTTGGGGCCGCGAGCTGCCAAGAGCTTTTGGATTGCCGGCCGAACGTACTCGGCACCTTGCAAGTGAGAGGCTCGACGGCTTGACGGTTATACTTTGAGTCGTGTTTTTACCCGAGATGCCGTGCCCTTCCCCCCGGACACCTTCGGGCTTTTTCACCACCCGGTCGGCCCGCTGCTGGAGACACTCCTTCCAGACCTTGTCCACGTCGCGCGCGTTGCCCCATCCGTCCAAGCCACGAAGCGCTTCGAAGCCTTCCTGCAGGGCCCCGGCCCCATCAAACCAGCGCTACTACCCTGCTGCGCAGCTGCTCCAGCCAGTCAGCTGGACGTCCATCGCAATAACCGTACATCTAAAACCCAGTCCTGAAGCACTGTGACTGCCTCCGGGGCCAAGCCAAAGCTGCCGCTCGCTGCCTCTGCTAAGATTTGTAAATAGATGGCTGCTGCAGGTTCACGCAGCCCATTCACCAGCCTTAACTACGATTCCTTCCGAACTGAATACCAGGAGACGCGCTTTTGGATCAGATCGAGGCAGTCGCCGGCCGTCCAGTCGGGGAACTCGAAGAAATGTGTGAATCGACTCTTGAGGCCCGGGTTGGTGTCCAGCATGGCGTTGATGTCACCCGGGTAGCCGGCAATGATAATCACCACACCTCCAAGAAGAGGGCTTTAGGGTTTAGGGTTTAGGGCCCGGGATTAGGACTTTAGGGTCCGACAGAGTCCTCAAAAAGACTTCGACAGCTGCCCTCCGGCCGAGCAGGTCCTGCCAACAAGGGACCCCCTCTGCTCTTCCAGGAGCCTGCCTGCATACTTTGGGTCCGTCATCGCCGCAACGATGGCGGTGCATGCTTCCTGACCGTAAAGGCCCTTGCCGAGTTCGTAAGCCTCATCGATGAAGAGAACTCCTCCCTTTGCAGCCTGAAGCAAGGCCGGCTTCCAATCCATCAACCGTCGTGCCTTTTTGGACTTGAGGGTTTGTCGCTCAAGATGACAAAGATGGATCATGACTTACGACCAGGGTCGAATGTCTGAATGAAGTCAACCAGGAAATACTGGTATGTTTCGGAGCCAACTTCAACGCGCACACTGCACATAATGCCAATACAACAAACAACCAGAAAACACGCGTAACAAGGGTAAGAAGGGCAAGGCTAAAAGAAAACATCATCTTGACGGCATGAGCAAGTGTGCTGCAGGAGCCATGCACAACAAATTATCAGCACACCAAGGGCATATTATATATATAATATATATATATATGTACAACCCATACATTTGGATCATTGAGGAATATTGGCTCTTGGATCCGGGGTCGGATCAAGAGTGACTCGGATAGCTTTGGAGCAGATCCTCTCCCACGGCAGTTTTTTGGGGGGCCGGGGGGGAGGGGGTGGCGAGTGCTACATCTATACATCTATACAGACGTACATACATACATACATACATACATACATACATTCAGTCACTCACTCGCTCACGCACTGATTCATTCATTTCATTCCTTCGTACAGACACGATGTGTTGCAGGTCCGGCGCGAGTAACAACAAGAGTAGGACTTAGGAGCAGCGACCAACAAAATGGCAAACACCCGCAACGCGATGGTCCCGTGGCTTCGTTGTTGTGATGTCGTCGTCGTAGCATTAGTGGCACTAGGAGTCGTGGCTGCTGTAGCGGCAGTAGGAGGAATCTCATACCGATAATATAGATCTTGTAATGGTACTGAGGTGATAATACCCAACCATGAATACTGACAAACACTGGCTAAGACAGCGGTTCTGTGACATCAACACGATGGAACATGTTGCAAGCCAACACCAGTCATGCGCTGCCGATAGGCGGAGTCAAGCGAACACAACACAGTCATGCTAGTGACGACAGCACTTGCTGGTAACACTTGGAAATGACGAAGATGATGACACGCGATGATGATGATGATGATGATGATGCGTGCTGCAGCAGAGGAGGAGCAGGAGGAGGAGGAGGATGAGGACGAGGATAGGGAGGGGGAAGAGGATGAAGAGGAGGAGGACACGATTTTGATTGTGATGACGACGGTGAGGATGAAGATGATGATGATGATGATGATGCTGCTGCTGATGGTCATAACGACAAGATAATGATGACAGTAATGACAACACTGACGATGATGATGCTCACGCTTGTTTTGAGTTTTGAGCAGAGCCAGTACTCAAAAGCGTCGCACCAGTGCTCAAGCACTCCGACAGCGGTTTACAACAGGAAGAGCCTCGAGCTGCTCCTCCACTTTCTTCTTGGTCTGGCCAAGGTACTCTCCCGTCAGGTTCAGGCCCGATGTTTCTGCCGGGTGCAGCTGTGAGACGGATAGCTGCACAGAAACGGCAATAGCGATGGTGGGCGTTTTGGTAGTAGTTAGGTGTAGCGGCAGCGGTAGCAGTAGCAGCAACAGCTAGCAATAGTCGTAGCAACTATGACTGCTCTAGCAGCAAAAAAAAAACCGCAGCAACGCCACGGAAGAGCAGGAGCAGTCGGAGCTCTTTGGGCAGCAGCTATCACTTGCTGCACCACCCGCGCCTTGCACACGATCCTTCGCTAGGAGTCGGAGCTGGAAGAGAATCTGCGCCATCACCCGAGCCACCGTCGTTTTGCCGGTGCCAGGCGCACCGGTAAACACGAAGTGGCCGAGTTCAGGAGCTTCATCCCCCTCCTGCAGAGGATACGGTTCAGGAGTTTAGGATTCAGGGAGCAGGGTTTCGGGCTTGGGTTTACAGAACTGCATCGAAATCGTCGGCCAAACAATACTTTCAGCAGAGCTGACGCAACACAATTTGCTCTGAGCCATTCAAGGATCCCGCTGCGAGGGTTGTTCAGTGACTTTGGCGTGGTTCGCGTGCGCGGCTGTCAGTAAGCCCAAATAGCCAAATCAACGCCACAAACAACCCCACAAACCCTGCTGCATGCACAAAGCTGCGAAGTTGCGAACTAGCTGCAGGGAGTGGGAGTGTAAGCTATGCCTCTCGCAAAAGTCTCTCCTCCGATGCCACAGAGAAGGCATTGCTGAGCTGCTGTAGCTTTTGCCTTTCAGTCGTATCAACACGTCACTGCATCCGCACTCTGTGTATGCGAAGGAACGCAGCGAATGACACCACGCGGTGATGCGATCCGCCTGATTCCTTCCATCCGATAGAGCTTCTCAAGAGGGGCGAAAGGGTCCTCTCCACACGCTGTCTACGTCCTCACTACGTCCTCTATCACATGCTAGCGACAGACGGAAGCTCTGGTCGGCCTTTTGGTTTTCAGCTTCGGGTCCGATGTCGATGTCCGATGCCTCCAAGCATAAGGGGCCCTCTCCTGCAGACGGCAAAAAGGAGGGTGCCCGGAACTGCAACGAACGGGCATGTTTTGGGCCTTGGATGCCTTGGCCACGAGAGGAAGCCTTCAGCATGGCTGCCTTCACGAGGTTCATCACAGCACCAGCATTGCCAAAGTGGGACTCGCTTCGGCGAAGCATATCAAGCTTCCTCTTCGCCTAGCAGGTCACATCCGCTGACGGAGAGAAGGCGACGGCAGGCTGGCCTTCTCTTGGAAATCCAGGGAGGGCTTCACACCCTCGCTGCGGCAATGGTTGCGCAGAATGTCCATGAGCTCCTGTACGGACGCCCCAACCACAGCAACAGCCACCGAAGAGACACCCATTCACTGCCGTCGCGATCCATGCATCCCTCCCTTGCAAGAACCAGCAACAGTAGCAAAAGCACAAGCAGCACAAGGGCGGCAGTTTGGTGCATACAGAATGCAGGCGTCGTCAGCATCATCGTCAGCGGCATAAACAACAGCACTGGGACGCACTCCTGATCTGTGTAGTCCTCGAAATAGAACGCTTGTTCCGGAGGGAAGCGGCGTGCAAGCCCTGGATTTTGCTCCCGTTGCATGGATAGCATCTGGTCCTGGAGCTCGTGATTTAGGGCTTGGGGTCTGCGAGTTGGGGTTGATGTTTAGGGTTACGCATCTCTAAGCTGCTTCATCATGAGATTGAAGCAGTATGACAGTTGTCCTCGTATCCAAGGAGTAACACCGCGATGTCGTCGTTGTCACCACCCTGGATCTTCTCTACAAGGACATCCAGCACCTGCATCGCGAAGGCTGCGACAGGACGGTAGGGTCACATTATCACATCGTCTGCGCTGCCCGCCTGCTTTCCATACAAGCCGTCATTGAGGTTGTACGCCTCGTCGATTACTAGAACCTTCCCGGCAGCAGATTGTAGCACACTGAGGACCTTCTGCTGGGCTTCACCGACCACCGAGCCCCCGAGATCGCCAGCTGTCTTGAAGACCACATCTCCGGAGCTAAGAAAGCCCAAGTTCTTCAGCAGCTCTCCATAGAGCTTTGCACACGTCGTCTTGCCCGTGCCGGGATTCCCAAGGAACATGCGGTTCAAGAACACGGGAAGTGGCTTCTCGCCGTTCAGCTCCTTGTGATAGTTGGTCCCACATATGGTGATCAACTCGTCAATGGTTTTCTTGATCTTTCTCCAACCGGTCTTCCGTTCGATTTCTTCGCGGACACGCTGTAGCTTGGGATTCGATCTGGGATCCTCTTCATGAGGGTTTGGCGGGGGTTTCTCCGAATCTGGTCTTGTTTTTGCGGGGGCATGACCAGTCACTCCATGTGTCAGTCCTCACCCACAACATCCACAAAGCGCAGTGACCTGAGCAACAAGATTGCACGGCAGTTCCAGAAAGCACATGACATAATCCTCAACAAGGAACCAAACAAAAAACAGCAAGATGTGGTATCCCCAACATGAAGCCAAAAGCGCCATCCTTCTGATCAAAACCAAAACGGATGCCTCAAGCAACCTTCAAGCCAGGATAACGTAAGATCGGACAAGAGCACGCGTACGCGAACGAGACTGTAAACACGGTCCAAGCCGCATGGCTTGAGGATCGAAATCTGAATGGCTCATCGCGCTTTCTGCCGCCGCTTCCAAGCACTTTCTCACCTCAGCCGTCCAAGGAGTCAAGCCTTCTTTGGCTTCAAGTGCTGAAGAGTGTGATTAGGGGTTCAGAGGTTCACGGGCTTAGAGTCTATTCATCTATTCCCAAGCCCCAAAGCAAACTACGTCAGCTACAATGCTACAACCTGGCCGACGCCTAACTCCTACACTTTCCTTTCTTGTGTGGCTGCGCTACATCTGCCCTTGGTGTAACTGAGATGCTTAGGGAACCCGGCGGAGCTTGGCTCACCGCATCCTAGTGCGGAGTCAATTCTGTTCCAGTCTTCGAAGTTCTACGGCCATCTGGACACGTCTGGACTCACCCGTTCGACGCTCATCGGTGTGTTGTTGATGTGGTTTACACGGTGGAGGCAGTGTCGTTCTGAATGCAGTGTCCAAAGTCCGCGTCGGATGCAACAGGAATCTGAACTCCAGGGATCTCCAGGGCGGATTGGTTTTCGGGCAGTGCACATCTGTCTGGTGCAGACGAAGTTCAGTCGGATTGTCTTTTGGTGGGACGTTGTGAGGGAGTATACAACTGATAGATTGTGTCGCCGGCGCTGGGCAACCACTGGTCCGTGTGCACGTTGACAGTTGTTTTGGTGATAAAACTGGATGATAGTGGGGCAATCCATTACTCTTGGGATAGTGATGCGAAGACGGCGGCAAGTTAGCAATCCGTGCGGTGTAAATAGTGATCGGGTGTCTCGGAAATAATGCTCGGATGTACATAGGAGACTGCGCGAAGTAGCACTGGCAACCACACTTGTCGCACCAAGTGGGCATGATGGTTGACAGCAAGAGTAGCCGAAGCAGCATGCACCATCATCGATATTAGCGTCATCGTCATTGACAACGCTAATCACCCTGCTGCAATGTCACAGAAACGGAAGCAACACCGAGGATGGAACAATACCTATCATGTGGCAGCAGTGACAATACTCGCAACTACCACTGCCACGACAACGACCACTACCACAACTCCACGACCACGACCACGACCACCACCACGACCACTACCACCACTACCAATACCACTAACACTACGACTATGCTTACGACTACGCCTACGACTACGACTACGTCTACGACGGCGACTACTACTACTGCTGCTGCTGCTGCTGCTGCTACGACTACTACTAGAATTGCTGCTGCTACTGTTACTACTGCTACTACTACGACGCCGCCGGCCGGCTTCACAATTCAATGGTTGCATGGGTACGCTGCAGGCTTTGGCAGGCTTTGGCTGCGGCTTCGGGCTCTAATCTTGAAGAGCCCAAGTGGCCTCTCTGGCATTGCCGAAGCCTTTCTTTCCACGACTCTTCGCCATTCTGCAGACACTCGCTCAACCACCAGAGGTGTCAGTGTACGAATCATGCTTATGCAGCTACCGGCCCTGTCCTTCGCACGACAACATCAGTAAGGCGCGAATCCTCTTCGCTCCATCCACGTTGGGACCGCATGTGAGTCCAAATCCTCACGGCAACGGACCCTCCACCCGCGATTGAGGGCTTAGCATGCAGAGCTTCCTTTCTTGCAGCAGAGATGAGACACATTGAGTTGCTGCCAAGGAGTCTGGGCGAGCTCCTTTTCGTCAAAGTCTTCGAAGTGGACTTCGGTGAAGCGGCTTTTCAGGCCGGTGTTGTAGGCAAAGATCTTGGAGTTCATGTCATCCTAGAGCTTTCAAGGCAATCACAGCCACAGCAACCCGAGAAGACATACGGTACAGGGTTTAGGGCTTCCCCCTCCCAACCCCGGGTCCTCGTATCCGGCAAGAATGCAGGTGAGTCGTGCACGCTCGTTCTCGGTGAGGGTGACGAGCTCATTCACGATGGGTGCGCCCTTGAACTTGTCTCCTGCTGGATCCAGGTCATAAGCCTCATCAATGAAGATCACGCCGTCCAATGCTTCTTGAGCCAGCTTCCGAAACTCATCCACGCCACCATCCTTGAGCTTTTGGGCGGTGCACTCCTGGAAAACGTTCTTGCTCCGCAAGCCCGAGTCGTGCAGCACGGCGGCGAACAGGCGCGCCACGGTTGTCTTCCCGGTACCGGGGTTTCCCATGAAACAGTAGTTCCTTGCATCCAGCAGGGGAGATGAGAAAAGCTGATGGCTGATGGCCCAAGTGCTGCAGAGCTACAGGTTGGGCGCGTTCTTCTTCCTCTTCTCCGGATCCATGCGCTGGAATTGAAGAGCCGACTTGTAGAGGTCCATGGCCTTCGTCTTCACCTTCCACCAGGCGGAACCCCCAGGCCCGGCTCAAACATGGAGGAAAGGCCCGGCTCAGGCCTTGCCTGCCTTGAACTTCTCGAAACCTCGAAATAGCCACAAAAAAAAACCCTTAAAGTAGAGGGACCGTGCGGGCCTTCTTCAAGCCGGTGAGCGCGAGAAGTTGATCCATGGCTTCCGAAGCACAGCCTTTTGCATTTGCTGCAGTGGTTGTTGGTTGAGGTCTTGGTCTTGGTGACAGATGATGGGTGCATTCATTCTCGAGAGCTTTGAACTTCTGAACGGTCGTTTCGCAGAGCTTTCCGGTTATGTTGGAGTTGTCCAGTGCTTTCTCACTTCAGGGCGCACGCCCGCATCCTTGAAATCCTGAAAGCTCAAGCCCGGCACCCAAATAAACACACTATAAACACCGAGCCTTTCGTTTCCTTCATCTCCTCCCACGTGGCCAGCAGATCGGTGGGAGCCGCAGGATCCTTTTGAGAATCCCAGGATCCACTCACAGCAGGTAGTATATCACACATTATTCTCGAAAAGGATATAGTCTAGTATAGTAATTGTGGAAACATACTATGGTGTTTTGGTGTATTGTATTGTAGCACACTACAGTATGTCATAGCATACTGCAGTATGTTAAAGCATACTGCAGTATATTATCCGCCGACCCCTGCTGGGGCGGCGCCAGTGAAATCCCGAAGGGTTGTTTGTTTGTTTGTTTGTTTGTCTGAGGCATTGCTCTTGCCCTTTTCCCGTGAAGAAGCATTAACAGGCTTCAAAGTT